>OX453283.1:2518237-2635737 GCA_949710005.1 Ricordea florida | reverse complement strand
CAAGATTTGACGTCGGAATCGCGCCTTACACAGTTATTTCTGGAAGTTCATATATACCTACTCCAGAAAGATTAGCGGCAAAAAAAGCTACTATTAATATACAAAATAAGTGCGAAGATTGCGGCCAACTTTCATTAGTTGAGGCGGTGTTTCCAAGAAAACATCATAGAGAGAGGGTAAATAATGAATTGCTTAAAAATTGCAAAAAATTAAACTTTTCTGGTATAGAGGGTGCAATGAAATTAAAAGATTTTGCCAAGTTTGAAAAACAAAACCCATATCCAGTTAATGTATTGAAATATGATGAAGAAGTTGATGAAATATATACCGCGAGATTAAGCGATAAATGTTATTGCAAGAAAGAAGAAAAATGTAAGAATTGCGGCTGTATGAAAAAAGAGTGCAAGAAAAAACAGAAATGCGTGAAAAAAGACTGCGCAAAAAACGAATGCGAAGAATGCGGATGCAAGAAATGCGATTGCAATAACCACGAATGCAAGTTATGCGATTGCAAATTTATAACACTACTTTTAATAAATAATGACGAAAAATCCCATTATATTTTAGTAAATAATGTCAGCAGGCTTTTATCATCCGAAAATGATAAAAATAAGAACAAAAAATATTTCTGCCTTAGGTGCTTCAACTCATTTTACGATGAAAGGATTTTGCAAGAACACAAAGAATATTGCGATTCACACGGCGAAGTTAAAATTAAAATGCCAAAGAACGAGGATGGCAGCCCGAAATTTATTTACTTTAAAAATTTTAAAAATAAAATGCGTGCGCCTTTTGGTATCTATGTTGATTTTGAGGGCCAGCTAATACCAATACATACTTGTTCACCAAGCGAAATTAAAAGCTTTACAAAAAATTACCAAATGCACAAAGCATCAGGTTTCTGCTATTATATTAAGTGTTTTGATGAAAGTATATTGCCAAAGGATTTTAATATCTGCGTGAACTACACCGCAAAATCTGATGACGAGGATGTTGCGCAGATATTCACAGAATATTTAGAAAGAGATGTCAGGAAAATTTTCCAGTTAATAGAAGAAAAAAAGGAAACTTTTAAAGTTTATGATAAAAAGAATATGTCAAAAACAGATAAAAAAGAATATGAAAATGCAACTCACTGCCATATATGCGAGCGCGAATTTTCTGAAGAAGAGGATTTTGGAAAAGTAATAGATCATTGTCATCTTACCGGAAAATATCGTGGAGCAGCGCATAAAATTTGCAACTTAAAATATGTGATCCCCAAATTTGTTCCAGTAGTAATTCATAATCTATCGGGGTATGATTCTCATCTGTTCATTAAGAATCTTGGGAAAACAAAGGGTGGAATGAGCTGTTTGGCCAACACCGATGAAAAGTATATTAGTTTCTCGAAGAAAATTTTAATTAACTATGATTGCGATCATGATTTTGAGCACGATTGTGATTGCGAAGATGAGGATGAAAAAGAAAAGCCCATTACTAGAACAATAAGATTCATTGATTCTTATAAATTTATGCAATTCTCCCTTAGTGGATTGGTTGACAATCTTACAAAATGCGGAAAATGTGAGTCGTGCAAACCAGGAGAATGCTTGAAAAGATACGTAAAAGATGGAAAGATTATTACTTTTAATGGCGTTGGTAATTGCGAACAATGCAAGAATTGCAAGTTATTAGGAAGTATGTGTTTTTCTCCAATAGATAAAAATATGGCGATAACTAAAAAACATTTCACAGGAGAAAAGTTAAAACTATTGTTGAGAAAGGGTGTGTTCCCTTATGATTATTTTGATCGAATTGAAAAACTTAATGAAACCCAACTCCCACCAAAGGAAGAGTTTTTCTCAAAACTAAATAATCACGGTATTTCAGACGAAGATTATGAACATGCTAAAAAGGTGTGGGAAACATTCGGAATGAAAACAATTAGAGATTATCACGATTTATATCTAAAAACAGATGTGCTGCAGCTAGCCGACGTATTCGAGAACTTTAGGGATGTGTGTATTAATAATTATAGTTTAGATCCCGCCCACTATTTTACATCCCCGGGATTATCTTGGGATGCAATGTTAAAATTAACTAAAGTTAGTTTGGAATTGTTTACAGACGTTAATATGTTGCTTTTTATTGAGAAAGGGATTAGAGGCGGAACATCCCAAATATCAAAAAGATATGCAAAAGCTAATAACCCCTATATGACAGATTTTGAAATAAATAAACTTATAAGTTATATTATTTATCTTGACGCGAATAACTTATACGGAGCCGCAATGAGCAAGAAATTACCAAAACGCGGATTTAGATGGATTCCAAATGAAGAGCTCGTAAATTGGAGAGACATGTCTTGTATAGTTGAGGTTGATTTGGAATACCCAAAAAATCTTCATGATAGTCATAAAGATCTGCCTTTAGCACCAGAAAAACTTACCGTTAATAAGGTTAAGAAATTAATACCGAACCTATTAGATAAGAAAAGATATGTAGTTCATCACGAAACCCTGAAATTTTATGAAAAACAAGGATTAAAAATAACAAAGATTCATAAGGGAATCAAATTTCAAGAGTCAAAGTGGTTACAGACTTATATCGATAGGAATACTGAATTGAGAAAACACGCGAAGAATGACTTTGAAAAGGATTTCTTCAAACTAATGAATAACTCCGTATTCGGAAAAACAATGGAAAATATGAGAAAAAGGATAGACGTTAGATTGGTTAATAATATAGAATCAGCCAAAAAATTAATAAGAAAACCGAACTTTAATCATTTTACTATCTTTTCTGAGGATCTAGCCGCCATAAATATGAAGAAAACAGAAATAAGATTCAATAAACCGGTTTACGTGGGGTTTTCCATTTTGGATCTAAGTAAGCAAATAATGTACGATTTTCATTATAATTATATCAAAGAGAAATATGGAGAAAAAGCCGAATTACTTATGACTGATACCGATAGTCTTGTATATAATATAGAAACGGAAGATTTCTATGAAGATATAAGTCAAGATGTTCGGGAAAAGTTCGACACTAGCAACTATCCTAAAAATCACAAATCTGGTATTTGGGATGATGCAAACAAAAAAGTAATTGGCAAGTTTAAGGATGAGTTTGGTGGAAGTATACCTACGGAATTTGTGGGTTTGGGGGCAAAACAATATGCCTTATTAATGGACAACGGTAAAGAGATAAAGAAGAATAAAGGAACGAAGAAATTAGTTGTCAAGAAAACAATAAGTTTTAATGATTTCAAAAATTGCCTGGTTACTAAAGAACCGCAAATGAGATCGCAAAATTTAATCAGCTCAAAACTACACAATATTTACACAAAAACAGTTAATAAGAAAGCGCTATCCGCCTATGATGATAAGAGAATCATTCAAAAAGACGGAATAAATACTCTCCCATATGGTCACTATCGGGCGGTGCCTGCCAAAACAGAATTGGGTGGCAACTCAGTATCATAAGGAATAACTTGTAATTCTTCCCGCACAAATCCTCGCCGCGGTCCGTCAATTAAATAATATAAAACCGGTTGATTGGGCGAAATTATACTTTTAGAAATATAATAAACTTTGATACTCCAAATAGGATCAGTAGCCCGCCTTCTTTCTCCACCCTCAAGTTCGCCCGGCGATAATAAATATCTAACTTTAACAATAGGCGGCAATCTAACCTCATCAACCCCTACCACCCGCTGATAATTTTTGGGTTCAATATCAACCTCTTTCATTTTTATAGCCTCATCGGGCTCTTTGCCGGTTATTCTCTTTTTCATATTATTCAAAGTTTTTAGAATATCTGGTAATCTTTTCACCCATACACGCGATCGATCATCACTAATCATTTCTTGCGCATATTGATGACTAAATAATTTTTCTCCTAATATTCTGTTTGCGTTTTCCACAAATGCTTGAGCTCTATGATTACCAGCTTCACTTCTTTGTATTCTCACATTATGGTAATTCATGAGTTTACTAACTTCTCCCATAAATTCTTTCCCGGGATCAACCATTAATGTTTTTGGGTATTTCAATCTTCTAGAATATATTTTCTTAAAAGCTTCTGATATCTCTCGACTTTCTTTTGAGGTTAATGCTTCAGCATCTTTATATCTCGAGGCGATATCAACCACAACTAACGCATATTTATAAGTTTTTCTTCCGACTTTATCGTGCGGCAAAAATAATAAATCCGCTTGGTGAATCTGATTGGGTTTATCCACAGTCCAGTGCGGTCTAGGTATATATTTAGGAGCGGGTAGATAGATTTGCCATATTGCTTGTTTTTGCAACCATTGTTTTGCTTCATTTTCACTTACTCTAGCCTTCTCAGCCAATTTAGGAATTGCAGAATATCCTTTCCAATATCCTTCAGTTGAATAATATATTTTTGAGAGAATATTTTCGTTGCTCATTTAAAAATAAACAAGTATCTTATAAATTGAAATGGTTGAGGAGGAAGAAGAAGAAATAAAATTTACCGAATACCAAATCAACATTATGAAAAAAATTATTAGAAAAAAAATTCTATATATGGAAGACGGCGATCAAATTTTTAATATTTTAATTTTAATTCCCAGCGCGAGAGAAGGTTTATTAAAACATATTTCCAAGTTAGAGAAAAGGTTTAAAGGTTAACCAAAGTATCTTATAAATTTACAATGACGTCTGAAAAAATTAATCCAAACAGAATTCCAAAAGAACCCTTTGGCTTGAAAGCAGAATCAACACTGAATAGAATTACTCTAAATCCATCCTCAGCCAGTCCGGGAGAAACATTATACATAAATATTCCAAAACTCGCAGAGAATTTGGTGATTGTGCCAGGAAGTGTATCTCTTCTATTTGACTTAGATGTTGAGGGTCATGCGAATAATACGGTTGTAAATAATTTGGGCCGCAATCTTGTAACCAGAATGAAAGTTCTTTTTGGGGGAGAAACATTGCAAGATACTCAAGGATATGATTTATTTCAAACCTATCACGATTTATTCTTAACCGAAGAAGAGCGAGAAGATAGATTAAAACAAGGTATTTCTTCTCTAAATATTAGAAAACTTAGAACAAAATCTGGAGACGCAAAAACACAAGATGTAAAAGAAGCTGCTCTTGCAAATGTTCATGGTTCAAAGTATAGAATTCCAATAAATCACCCTATTTTAAACGATCACGGTGTTTTTTATCCGAAAGCGCTGGAAAATCATCTTATATTTGAGATTACACTTGCCCCAATCGCTAATATTCTTATTTATTCTGACACAACTAAAGCACCATCATATTCAATCAAAAACTTAGAGTTAGAATATTCTTCAATTTCTAGTGAATACTTAGCCCGCGAGGCTCAAGCAGCTTATCAAGTCGGCAAAGGATTTTTTTATGAAAATGTTACTTTGCACAAAACTTTTACATTTTCCATTGCTGGAGATGGCGTTATTAATCAGCATATTAATTTACCGAGAAGATCAATGACAGGAATATTGTTTTTGTTTTTATCACCTCAAACCCCAGGAGCAAGGGATTCTGAAAATTTTTATAATCCGGGCATATCTTCCGTTGAAATTGATGTTGATGGTGTACCAAATAGAATATACTCTAGGGGAATGATTCCTTCCGATCTTTGGGAATCCGTGAAGAAAAGATTTCGTCGGGATGACGGTTTGCAAATTTCTTTGAAAGAAAAAGAATTTTACGCGGATAAGTTTGCTCTTTGGGTTGATACTAGAACTCATCCAGATAATGGTATTCACGGTGGGGGACTTGCTCTAAATAATACTCATGACGGTGTAAAAATAGAAATTAAAAGGAAACAAGGTGGAACTGGAACCATAACTTGTCATATGTTTGTCGTGGCTGACGCAATGCTGGAGATTATGAATTCAAGTTTGAGATCAATTAAGTACTAACCTAAATTTAAAAAACATTTAGTTATGATACAAAAATCATGGAAGATTTGCGTGATAAAATACCATTTCATTGTATTATAACTGGACCGACAAATTGTGGAAAAACAAAGTACTTAATTGAACAACTCCGAGGTCCTTTCCGGAAAGTTTTTGAATATATTGTTTTAATTTGTCCGACTTATTCTAAAAATAAAACTTATCATAATTTTGCTAATAAGGATGAGCGTTTTTTTGTATTATCTCCGGATGCAAGTAACGTAGAGGAGATTAATGAGTTACTAACTGATTGCCAAACTTTATTCTCCGGTACAAATACTCTAATAATTTTAGATGATTGCGCCGTTTCTAATGATCTGAAAAAGCGATCAAATAAGTTTATAGATTTAGCATTCTCAGGAAGGCATCATGGTTTATCGGTTTGGGTTCTAACCCAGCAATTAACATCAATAGCAAAACCATTTCGAGAAAATGTAGCCTGCGTTGTTACTTTTCATAATCCGTCGCAGAAAGGCATGAAAATGTTTTTCGAAGATTACGGCAGTGATTTGGATTATGAATTGGGGAAAAAGTTTCTTCAACTCCTGAAAACCGAAAAATATTCTAGATTATGTTTATCTTTGCGTTACCCATTTAATTGCTATTTAGAGATACCCGAAGTGATTTAACAAAAAGATGACAAAGCCGGAAGATTACATTGACCAACCGACAGAAAAAACTGACCGACCGGAGGGAGGGCCTGGAAAAAGTGAGGATCTTGAAATCAAACAAGAATCTCTTGCGATTCTAGCAGTTCTTGGAACAACAAAGGAATATTTAGGAGCTGATATGAGTCTGGGTGATGTAAAAAAATTATCGGAAAAAGATGTAGAAAAATATTTTAATCGTTATCAATCGGTAATGGGTAAGAAAATTAATGGAGGATTGGTAGATTCTTCCCTAGAATTAGTTTCCAAACTTATTTCGTATTTAGTTCCGGTAGATGACATAGATGCTCTTTGCGATGATTTGAAGAAAGATAATTTGGTTAATCGAGAATTAACAAACTTTGTTGGTCTCTTGGCATTAAAAGGAGGAAGACTGACAGCACTTGCTAGCGGGATATTCCAGGTTGCTAAACACGTTAAATTCAACAAAAATCAACAAAAATCAAGAGAAGAACCAATAAATTATAACACAACTAACCAGGAAACTAAGCAATCTACTGAAGGTGTTGATACTGTGTATTAAACAGATCTAAAAACTTATTTGTTGCATCTAAATAACAATGTCTGAACAAAATGAGCAAAACTCTGAGCGAATTACTGCTGATCCAGTACCTGAGAATACTGATACTAAAAAGAAGGATAAGGATCCTAAAAAGGTCGCAGCGGGAAAGAAATTAGCGGAATATAATAAAAAAGCAAAAGAAGCATTGGCTAGGGAGATGAAAAGAAAGGAAAAAATAAAACAGGAAGAAGAGCCAAATGAAAATACATATAGTGAAGCAAAATCGTGGCTTCCAGAGCTATCTTTTACTACTGTTTTATCCGTTGTCGGACTTGGATTTACAGCAATTGATCTTTTTATGAGGTATAAGGAAAAAGCTCGGACTGAATATTCAAATAGGATAGCTGATTTATCACAAGTACCACAAACACCGCAACCAAAAAAGATACCATTTTCTGCAACCCCAAAATCTTTGGGAATGGAATAACTGAATAAAGTTATTTAAAAGTTTCTCAATGGTACAGTAAAAAATTATGGCAACTGAAAACAAACTTGTGAAAACTGTAACTGATTCCGCTGTGGTTATCGGATTAAGCGCGGGGGTAGGCTATGTGGCAAAAAAGATGATGAAAGAATCCTTTTTGAGTGATCCATCTTCAAGTATTACAAATTATGCGAAATGGGTTGTTGTATTATCCGGAAGCATGTATCTTAAAACATATTTAGAGGATCAAAAGATTTTACCAAAATAAAATGGCAGCAATAGCGATGATGATTGGTGGGGCTATATTGAATGCAACGGCATTTACTGGTGGAAATTATCTTGCAAAATATTTATCTGGGCGCAATGTGGATACAGAAAAAATACGACACGACAAAGCAATGGAAAAATATCAAAGAGATTACCAAGAATATCAGGAAAAAAGGCAAAAAATGCTTGATTGGAAAATGAAAAGAAAAGATGAAAAATATCAGGCATCAAAAAATATTTCTGCTACAGATCAGGCTTTTGAATTGTACGCTCAAATGAATGAACCCAAATTCACTGATTATTACAAACCAAGTAATGATCAAAAGACAGGTGAAATGGTATATGTCGGAGCGGGGATGATGGGATTAGGATATGCAATAAGTAAAGTATTATAATGTTATGTAACTTGTAATCCAGAAATTAGAATAAGTTAAATAACATAATTAAAGTATTCGTATACCATATAATTCCTCAGTTATCATAATTTTTACCACATTTTTTTCTTTTTCTTCAAAATCATCAATATTTCTTTTATTTCCGACTCAAGTTAGTCTAAAGACTTCTTACTGTTGAGTAAAAAAATCATGGCGGAAAATATACCATTAAAAGATTTACCAGGATATAATGATGAGGATGGGGATGATGATAATGAAGACTGGGATTGGGATGATACAACTTTCCAACCCACAAACACATCTACAAACCCCATAGAATATCCCGGTTATGGTGAGGATGAAGTAAGAAGACGAGAAGAATGGGATATTCCATCTGAAAGAATTAATTTGGGTGATGAGGATTATGATAGAAGGGTAGAAGCAGCCCAATATCTAAAACGCTATTTTCCTGAATTCGATCCGAAGAATGCATCATTTAATGTTGAATTTGGAGAAGATGGCAGTATAATCGGGAGATTAAGTAATAGGTCAAAAGCCGCAACACATATCATACTTGACAAAGATGGTAATCTTAGGATCGAAGATTTGCCAAAAGGAATGAGAAAAGAACTGGGCGCAGATTATGAAACAATGTTTGAAAAATATAATAATGCCGCTTCAGAATTAAAACAGGTTGGTGAAAAAATTAAGGAATTAGATAATGCATTGCAAGGATTTAAAGCAACAGCAGAAGTATATCCCCTAGAGATTGAACGATATGCGGAAAGAGAAAAAGAACTTAGGGAATTCATTGAGAGACAACAGTCACAAAAAGCAGAGACTAAAAGCCTTTTCGATCAAACCGTTAAACAAAATATAGAATTAAAAATACAAGCGGAAAAACTTTTGGAAGAGGTAAAATTAAACAAAGAAGAAATAGATAAATACGAGAAGGGTAAATCAAATGAAACAAAATTAAAACAAAGCAATGAACGATTAAAATCAGAGGTAGATAAATTAAGAGAACAGCTTAGAAATAAAGAAATTTCAAACTCAGAACGATTATCAGATATTGAGAGCCGAAAAGATGAAATATTTAAAAATTTGCCGTTACGGGAGAAACTAAAATATATATTCAAAAAATATGGTTTTACAGTTTTTTCTGTTCTAAGCGCGGTTGGTGTGGTAATTGGAGTTATAGTTTCTAATCTTTCAAGAGGTTTATCTGCTTTGGGGAAAGGAGTGGGAAATGGTTTGAAAACTATTGGTAAAAAACTGGGTGAAATATTGCCGGGGATGGTTGGCGCAATAGTTAGCTTTCTTTTCAAAACCGCGGGGCAGGTTGTTGGATTTTTAGGTGAGAATGCTTGGCTTTTGATAATGGCTGTAGTTCTATATTTTGTGGAAAGTATAAAAAGGAAGAGAAAGTAACAATTTAAAGATAACATGCCGTTCAGTAAAAACACAATATGGCTGACTACAATGGAAATCTTTATCCTCAATTACCTAATAATAATGCCCAAACTCAAAAGGGAGAAAGCACAATCAATTTCAGATTACAGAAATCAAGTGAAGTTTTGCAAAATCTCGAGAAGGAAATTAGACATTACGAAGAAGTGAGGAAAAAATATAATAGAGCAAGAGGAATATGCACAAAAATTAGTGTTTCTGGAGGATTTGTTTCAGTTCTTCTATCAGCCAGTGGATTAGGAACTTCTCTCACTGGTTTTGGTGCTATAGTTGGAGTTCCTTTGGGAGTGGTTGGTGGAATGTTTGGGGTTTTCTCAATCGTATTTGGTTTTGCATCCAAGAATCTTTCTGGGAAAGTTAGTAAACATGAGCAAACAGTTGCCATTGCAAAATCAAAATTAAACACCATTAACGATTTAGTCTCAAAAGCTCTGAAAGATAATGAAATATCCGATCAAGAATTCTCCATAATTCTGGCGGAATTGGAAAAGTTTCAAAAACTGAAACAAGAAATACGACAAAAATTCAGAAAAGATTCAGAAAAAAACTTCGACATGAGTATAATAAGGAAGAAAGTACGAGAAGATCTATTAAAAGAATTAACCAATCCCGCTGGTTAAAAGTTTCTTTTGAGAAAACAGAAGTTGGTTGCAATTGTTTCGCGGGGGTTAATAGAGAAGTACATTAAATTTACATCTTATTCTTCGCTGATTTAAAGCTCAAAATTGTGAAACAAAAGAATAAGATGTTATTTAGCGATTTCAAATCAAAATACCCAAAAGCAAACTTGGGAAAATTCACATTCGTCAATGACTCATTCGGAGGATATGTTAAATGGAATGTTAATGGAGTAACGGTTATGTCTGATGATGATCCTTCTGGAAAAACATGGACTGATTCTCTCTCTGATAATTTGAAAAAGTTATTGCAGGAAGATTTGGGAGTTTCAGACAAAGAAAAAACAAGTTCCTTTCCCGCAAGTTTAAGATTAACAAAACAAATATATCCAATACCCGGGATTAAATTCAATTCGTTTGCTCTTGATGTCACACAATTACTAACCAATCTGAATGTATATGTTTCAGAAAAAGATAGTTTCACGAAAGAAATGAAGAATATTTTCAAAAACCAAACTGTAGGATTTACCAGTGGAAAAGAAGCTAGAGCATGGTTGGGAAAACCAAATATTAGTCAATGGCCTCAACAATTAAACATGGCTGTTTGGTGCGCAACATCTGGATGTGGTGTTAGTTTAAGTGATATTTTTAATTACCCTAAAGTTATCAGAAGTTTCTTTGTTTTTCACATTTACTTTACAATAAGAAGAATATTAGAAGAATTAAAAGTGCCATTTCCCGACGAAGAAACTTTTTCCTTAAAAGATAATCAATATAACAAAAGTGCTTATAACGCATTATGCGCAGAGTTTGGGTTAAGTAACAATCAAGATTCCAAAGGATGGAAAAACCCCCTGGCTGATTTTAGATTCAAAGGAGGAGCAAATAATGGAGTTGGAGATATATTCATTGATTATGGAAAAGGATATGCAGAACCTGGTAGTGTGCCAGGAAGTGCAGAATCACAATATTCAGGTGGTGGTTTACAAAATGTTAGAATTGTTAGAAATTATGATACAGAAGCAAATATTTGGCCAAGCAGAGAACATAAATTTTACGATGATGGTGGAAGAAAAGGTAATGGAGATTTAATCTCAATGATGAGAAATGATCATTTTGTTGATTTCCAGTATTCTTGGTTTATCGCAGAATCGGGGCATGGATTAACAAACGCAGGATTGGGTAGAATAAATAGATCAGTTGAAGCTTTTGTTTATTGCATATTGGGGGCGCAAGTTAATACAAGAAATTCCATTGTGGGAAATGGTGGGGGAGCAACAGAAACGCAAGAGGAATTCAAAGCATTATTTGAAAGTAGTGTAAAAGAAAATAAGATTTCCAACTCCGTTCAAAATTACCAAAAATCTGTTCAGGAAACAAAGTTGCGTCTTGATTTGGCGGTAGCTCCAGGAGTTTGGTTGATGCCTAGTAATTTAATTATAAATACAGAAAGTGTGATCGGATACAATAATAATCTGAAAATGGCTACAAAAGATATGAAATTTGGTGTAAATAATTCTATAAATGTAGAAACAAAATCTGTTGGAATACCTAATAGTCTAGGCACAACAAAAGTTATATTAAATACCAAACCTAAACCAATAGCGAGCAAAGTAAGTGAAAAACAGGAAACGGATAATGGGGAGGATGAAGTTAAGAATATAGAAACATCTTTTCACCAAAATAATCTTATTGTTTTAGGGATTGGCGGGGCATTATTATCCTGGTTTTTGTTTCGCTAATGTTTTGATTAAATGAATCTAAAGATGAACGTGATGTAATCAAAACAAAAAATGTTGAGTATTACAATATATGATTCTGAAACCCGGGTTTATTTAGATCCGCCGCTGAAAAATCTTCGGGAGATACAACTCCTTGATTGCAATATAAAAACCAAAAGATTGATTAATTTCAGGGATCAACAGATATTATTCAAAGATAATAATCAGCCTCTCATAATAATACAGCCCGGCACATATTCTCTGCGTAATATTCAATCAATCTTTCTTAATGATCCTGATAGGGAAAAGATAACAATAATTGAGACAGACACTGTTGACTATCTTTATTCCAATAAAAACTTCAAAATAAAACTTACGAGAGGATTGGCTTTTGGTTTAGGTGTGCCCGAAGTTATAAATCCTGGTAAATTATATCCAATAAATATACAAATTAGAGAGCCTTTGAGACTTATGTGCAGTATAGTGGATAATAAGTCATCATATATGAATAACACCAAATATGAAGAACTTGTGAAACTCGCGCCCTCGCACCTACTCGCAAACATACCATCAAAGGATTACCCAACAATTCCGGTTCAAAAATATGAGAATCCCATAAACCACTTTGATTTAAGTATCTTAGACAACGAATGGAAAAAACTTGATCTGAAGGGTTCACCCATAACTTTCAGTTTAAGATTTAGATAATTTTTTTTGTTATGTAACCAGTACTTAGGTTATATAACATTAATCTTCTTCGCCCCATACCTCTTCTTTCAAAAACTTTAGCTCTTCAAAATCAATACACCAATCTAAATATCAAGATGGATGCCATGTTACAACCATTAATTCATCGTGTAAGTCTTTATAGAATTTGCGTTTATGTATTGCTTTCATTAAATCATCATGTAAATCTTTGTGGAATTTCTTTTTATGTTCGATAACATAACGATCTATTCTTATATTAAATTTTAATAACCTAATTAAATAATTCTCATCAAATTTTTTAATACTAATATTTTTATCCCTATACCCACAAACTTCGTCTGAAAAATAAAACTCTTCATCATCCTTACAAAAAGGAAAAATAAAATTATCACAAATTTTTTTCATTCGTATTTTATGAATATATGTGTAATTCATATATTTTAAAATACCTTTCACAAATTTATTAGTGTTTTTTATTTCATCAAAGGTATAATTATTAAATGATTCAATATCATTATTAGTTCCCCTTTTCATATAATTAACTCTAACAGAACAACGTATATACTCCTTTTTAAAACTAAACCGATTTTTTGCTATAGTTTTTTCAAAATCGCCATTAATTGCTTCCATAAAATCTTTTATTCTTAGTTTTTCCGTATTATGATAAATAAGAATAAAAGAATCGATTTCATCTTCATCATCATCATATTCATAATAAGAGTTTTTTTCATAAAATTTATTTTCCATCTTTTTTTATTTTATGATTTTTCTTTTTAAATATCAATTTTGTTATTAAACCAAAATAAGGGTTTCATAACACAATTACCCATTCTTCGCTTTTATTTTAAATCATAAAATAATTTCATTCTGCAATCCTTGCAAGAGGATTTTTGCTTATCATGTTCGCATATTTGAGATCCAACACATTCTACACATTGTTGTTTTTGTTTATTATGTCTGCAAATATGCGAACCTCCACATTCCTTACAATGTTGTTTTTGTTTATTATGTGCGCATATTTGCGATCCTCCACATTCCTTACAGTGATATTTATATTTATTATGTATCAAGCAATTATACCCATTACATTCGCTGCAAAATTTTTTTATTTTTCCATGATCACAAATAATTCTACTAGTAAGGGCAACTTTTTCAATTAAATCAGCAATTTCCTCATCTTTGTGTTTTGTAATTTCATCAATTAGTTCTTGCTTATTCATTTTTGCTCTTCCTTTTATTTCAAAGTCTTTCGCTATTATTCTTATTTCGTAAATATATAATTTTCTTAACCGATCCATAATTACTTTTGTAAGAAATATCAAATCTTTAAGCCGCTTTTCAAATTTTTCTCCCTGTCCCAGAAATATTGCGCAATAAATCCCTGTGTCCCAAAATTTATCTCTGGCTTGGCACGCAGCTTAGCCGAAACTTTGCAGAGACTTTGCCCCTGTCTAGTCCCGCCCTCCGCTCGATCCTCTCGCTCCGCCTGTCGGCCCCTAACTTGGCCGAGACTTTGCAAAGGGTTGGCGGCATCGGAGAATTTTGCTCATAAGCTAAAAATCCTTGTTAAAATTCCTGTGTCTCAGCGCCGACGGCTTCGACAATACTTTGCAGAGACTTTGCCCCTGTCTAGTCCCGCCCTCCGCTCGATCCTCTCGCTCCGCCTGTCGGCCCCTAACTTGGCTGAAACTTTGCAGAGACTTGTGGAAACTTGGTTACAACTTCAACAATGCCTAGCAGCGGCTTTGTGAAGGCTTGAGGGTTTGACTAGGTCTTTTGGGTCTTTGGTATTTCGACAAGTATTTGTTGGCTTTTATGCTGTTGGTTAAATTCCTGATCAAATTTGAAAATCCAATTTAGCTTATAAGCTAGAAAATCCTTGTCAAAATTCCTGTGTCCCAAACCCGTAGTTTTCTCCCTCTCTGAAGCCCTGAGTCTCTATATAGGGCATGACACGTCGAGCTGGATTGCTTTAAAATTGTCTGATTCAGGAGCAAATCACCCTCATCTCAATTCTCCTTCTCATCTCAATTCAGCCAAACTTGGAACAGGAGCAGGCCCGGCCAGGAAATAGCTTCAGTGACAGTATTTGGTTGATATGCCAAAATGCCACGGTCCCTACCACGGAGGTTGTTATCGTCAAAAATCGAGGAAGCAAAAACAATCGAAGCGTTTATCTGATCGAAGTTTAATCCAAATGAGCGGTGAAGCTTGATTAATACAATCATGCTAAGAAATCAAAAAATACATTAAAAATTAGTATAGGGCGAATTTACGGGGTTAACGGGTTAGTTTACAGTGTGGGTAAATTTAAACAAACGACTAAACAACTCACCAAGCTCGTCCGCTCAGACGAAAGCACATGGTCTGAGCGGAGGAGGCCTGGCGAGCACAAAATCACGTGAGCGGAAACGGAAATGTTCGTTAATGTTCGCACATCTGTCGGCAACAGAGGTGTTTCAATTTTGTGCGAAAATGGCGGCAAATAGCAAAAGTTCATGATGTAAGGTTTCATTTGAATTGATACCAAAATAATAGGTTAGAGATGTACATTTCGAGTAAAGATCCCGGAGTTTTTAGGTAGGTAAAATTGTCACTTAATTATTAGCTATAGTCTGATTTTTTTCTGGCTGTATTTTTTTTTCTAGCAAACGGCCTGAGCTAAAGAGTTCGAAACAACAGTTTTGCAGCCCGTGATCTTAGCTTTCATTTGAGATGGAAACCTTTCTTGTAGCTACAAAGTTTCGATTTTTTTACCAGCACCTCTGTGTGTATTCAGGAACCTCCACTGCAACGCAAATCTAAAGGTCATTTTAATATTGGTTTGTATCGGTGGAATTAAAATTGGAATAGGAAGAGCGAATCCAAAAGATGGTATAAGAGAAGGAACGATACATATATTTAATTTTAAGTGGGGTAATTTGATAACTTCTGCTAGTTTTGAAGCCCATGTTTACAATTATAGAGCTGAGAAGGCTTTTGGCTGTGCTGGAAACACTCCATGGTAACTGATGTTGCTTGTTCTTTCTATTTTTTAAATGCAAAATAAAAATTTGTTATCATATTGTGGACATATATATATGATGCAAATGAATATATGAAAGACCATATATAGTTGAACTGCGGATTGATATGTAATAACATTAAATGATCATCGCAGTTATGCACACAACTTAAGCAGCTGTGAATTTAAAGCCTGAAAAAAAAAAAAACTCAGGCCTGAACGGGATTCGAACCCATGACCTCTGCGATACCGGAGCAGTGCTCTACCAACTGAGCTATCAAGCCAACTGGGAGCTTGTGATATTGTGAGTTCGTTATATACCCGTAGATGAAGAAGATTAAGCTTAAGATGAAGCTTGATAGCTCAGTTGATAGAGCACTGCTCCGGTATCGCAGAGGTCATGGATTCGAATCCCGTTCAGGCCTGAGTTTTTTTTTTTTTTTTTTGGGGGGGGGGGGGGGGGGACAGCTGTTTTTGGTGGTCATTTTTTAGGGTTGAACATTAGCTGACTTTCCAGAAGTTAAAATCAGCTATTTTTCGTGTTTATTTTTGGGTGTAGAAAATCAGCTAATTTTAAAGGTCTTTTTGGGGATGTAAAAATCGGCTGTTTTTGGTGGTCTTTTCTTAGGGTTGGAAATCAACTGGTTTTGAAGTTCGTTTTCGGGGTGTAAAAATCAGCTGTTTTTGGTGGTCAGTTTTTAGGGTTAAAAATTAGCTGATTTTCAAGGTTGCTTTCAAGGTGTTAAAATCAGCTGTTTCTCGTGGTCATTATTGGGTATTAAAAATCAGCTGATTTTAAAGGTCGTTTTCAGGGTGTAATATTCAGCTGTTTTTGGTGGTCTTTTTTTAAGGTTTAAAATCAACTGATTTTGAAGTTCGTTTTCGAGGTGTAAAAATCAGCTGTTTTTGGTGGTCAGTTTTTAGGGTTGAAAATTAGCTGATTTTCAAGGTTGCCTTCAAAGTGTCATAATCAGCTGTTTTTCGTGGTCATTTTTGGGTGTTAAGAATCAGTTGATTTTAAAGGTCGTTTTTGGGGTGTAAAAATCGGCTGCTTTTGGTAATCGTTTTTTAAGGTTGAAAATTAGCTTATTTTAAACGTCGTTTTCGGGGTGTAAAAATCAGCTGTTTTTCGTGGTCATTTTTGGGTGTTAAAAATCAGCTGATTTTAAAGGTCGTTTTTGTGGGGGCGAAAACAGCTGTTTTTGGTGGTCATTTTTTAGGGTTGAACATTAGCTGATTTTCGAGGTTGTTTTCAAGGTGCTTAAATCAGCTATTTTTCGTGGTCATTTTTAAGTGTTAAAAATCAGCTGGTTTTAAGGGTCGTTTTCGGGCTGTAAAAATCAGCTTTTTTGGTTGTCATTTGTGGGTGTTAAAAATCAGCTGGTTTTGAAGGTCATTTTCGGCGTGTAATAATCAACTCTTTTTCGTGGTCATTTCTGGGGGTTAAAAATCACCTGATTTTTAAGGTTATTTTTTGAGTGTGAAAATCACCTGTTTTTGGTGCTGATTTTTGAAGGTTGAAAATAGCTTCTTTTGGAGGTGGTTTTTAGGGTATAAAAATCACCTTTTTTGGTTGTCGTTCTTTAGGGTTAAAAATCAACTGATTTTGAAGGTCAGTTTTTAGGGTTAAATATTAGCTGATTTTCAAGGTTCTTTTCAAGTTATTAAAATTAGCTGTTTTTCGTGGTAATTTTTATGTGTTAAAAATCAGTTGATTTTAAAGGTCGTTTTCGGGGTGGAAAAATCAGCTGTTTTTGGTGGTCATTCTTTGGTGTTAAAAATCAGCTGACTTTAAAGGTTATTTTTGCGGTGTAAACGTCAGTTGTTTTTGGTGGTTATTCTTTAGGGTGTAAAATAAGCTGATTTTTAAGGTTGTTTTCAAGGTGTTAAAATCAGCTGTTTTTCGTGGTCATTTTTGGGTGTTAAAAATCCGCTGATTTTAAAGGTCGTTTTTGGGGTGTAAAAAACAGCTGTTTTTGGTGGTAATTTTTTAGGGGTTGAGAATTAGCTAATATTCAAGGTCGTTTGCGCGGTGTTAAAATCAGCTCTTTTTCGTGGTCATTTTTGGGTGTTAAAAGTCAGCTGATTTTAAGGGTCGTTTTCAGGGTGTTAAAATCAGCTGTTTATGTTGGTTTTTTTTAGGGTTAAAAATTACCTGATTTTCAAGGTTGTTTTAAACGTGTTAAAATCCGCTGTTTTTCGTGGTCATTTTTGGGTGTTGAATATCAGCTGATTTTAAAGGTCGTTTTTGCGGTGTAAAAATCAGCATTTTTTGGTGGTCACTTTTTAGGATTAAAAATTACCTGATTTTCAAGGTTGTTTTTAAGGTATGAAAATCAGCTTTTCTTGGTGGTCATTTTTGGGTGTTCAAAAGCAGCTGATTTTAAAGGTGGTTTTTCCGTTGTAAAAATCAGCTGTTTTTGGTGGTCATTGTTTAGGGTGTAAGATTAGCTGAATTTAAAAATTGATTTCTAGCTGTTAAAATCAGCTGTTTTCCGTGGTGAATTTTGATTGTTAAAAATCAGCTCATTTTAAGGGTCGTTTTCGGGGTGTAAAAATCAGCATTTTTTTGTCGTCATTTTTTAGAGTGTAAGTTTAACTGAATTTAAAAATTCATTTCTAGATATTAAAATCAGCTGTTTTGCGTGGTGAATTTTGATTGTTAAAAAACAGCTGATTTTAAAGGTCGTTTTAGGGGTGTAAAAATCAGCTGTTTTTTGGTGGTCATTTTTAAGGGTTGATAATTAGCTGATTTTTGAGGTCGTAATTAAGGTGTTAAAATCAGATGTTTTTCCTGGTCATTTTTGGGCGTTAAAAATCAGCTGATTTTTAAGGTCGTTTTTGCGGTGTAAAAATCAGCAATTTTTTATCGTCATTTTTTAGGGTGCAAGATTAGCTGAATTTAAAGGTTGATTTCTTGATCTTAAAATCAGCTGTTTTTCGTGGTGAATTTTGATTGTTAAGAATCAGCTGATTTTAAAGGTCGTTTTCGGGGTGTAAAAATCAGCTGTTTTTGGTGGTTTGATAATTAACTGATTTTTAAGGTCGTAACCGAGGTGTTAAAATCAGCTGGTTTTCGTAGTGAATTTTTATTGTCTAAAATCAGCTGATTTTAAAGGTCGTTTTTGGGGTGTAAAAATCAGGGTTTTTTGGTGGTTATTCTTTAGGGTTAATAATTACCTTATTTTGAAGGTTGTTTTCAAGGTGTTAAAATCAGCTGTTTTTCCTTCTTATGTTTGGGTGTTAAAAATCAGCTGATTCTAAAAGTCGTTTTTGGGGTGTAAAAATCAACGTTTTTTGGTCGTCATTTTTTAGGGTGTAAGATTAGATTAATTTAAAGGTTGATTTCTAGATGTTAAAACCAGCTGTTTTTCGTGGAGAATTTTTATTTTTAAAAATCAGCTGATTTTAAAGGTCGTTTTTGGGCTGTAAAAATAAGCTGTTTTTGGTGGTCATTTTTTAGGGTTGAAAATTAGGTAATATTCAAGGTTGTTTTAGAGATGTTAAATTCAGCTGTTTTTCGTGGTCATTTTTAGGTGTTAAAAATCAGCTGATTTTAAAGGTCGTTTTTAAGGGTGTAAATTTAGCTGATTTTTAAGGTTGTTTTCAAGGTGTTAAAATCAGCTGTTTTTACGTGGTCATTTTTGGGTAATAAAAATCAGCTGATTTTAAGGGTCGTTTTCGGAGTGTAAAAATCAGCATTTTTTGGTCGTCATGTCATAGGGTGTAAGATTAGCTGAATTTAAAAATTTATTTCTAGATGTTAAAATCAGCTGTTTTTCGTGGTGAGTTTTGATTGTTAAAAACAGCTGATTTTAAAGGTCGTTTTCCGGGTGTAAAAATCAGCTGATTTTTGGTGGTCATTTTTTAGGGTTGATAATTAGCTGATTTTTAAGGTCGTAATCGAGGTGTTAAAATCAGATGTTTTTTCTGTTCATTTTTGGGTGTTAAAAATCAGCTGATTTTTAAGGTCGTTTTTGCGGTGTAAAAATCAGCATTTTTGGTCGTCATTTTTTAGGGTGTAAGATTAGCTGAATTTAAAGGTTGATTTCTAGATCTTAAAATCAGCTGTTTTTCGTGGTGAATTTTGATTGTTAAAACTCAGCTGATTCTAAAGGTCGCTCTCGGGGTGTAAAAATCAGCTGCTAAGGTCGTACTCGAGTTGTTAAAATCAGCTGTTTTCGTGGTGAATTTTGATTGTTAAAAATCAGCTGATTTTAAAGGTCGTTTTTGGGGTGTAAAAATCAGCGTTTTTTAGTCGTCATTTCTTAGGGTTAAAAATTAGCTAATATTTAAGGTTGTTTTCAAGGTGTTAAAATCAGCTGTTTTTCGTCCTCATTTTTGGATGTTAAAAGTCAGCTGATCTCAAATGTCGTTTTTGGGGTGTAAAAATTAGCATTATTTGGTGGTGATTTTTTTGGGTTTTGGTGAGTTTTTTTCAAGATGTTAAAACCAGCTGTTTTTCGTGGACATTTTTGGGTGTTAAAAATCAGCTGATTTTAAAGGTCGATTTTGCGGTGTAAAAATCAGCATTTTTGGTCGTCATTTTTAAGGGTGTAAGATCAGCTGTATTTTAAGGTTGACTTCTAGATGTTAAAATCAGCTGTTTTTACGTGGTCATTTTTGGGTGTTAAAAATCAGCTGATTTTAAGGGTCGTTTTCGGGGTATAAAAATCAGCATTTTTTGGTCGTCGTGTTTTAGGGTGTAAGATTAGCTGAATTTAAAAATTGATTTCTAGATGTTAAAATCAGCTGTTTTTCATGGTGAATTTTGATTGTTAAAAAGCCGCTGATTTTAAAGGTCGTTTTTGCGGTGTAAAAATCAGCATTTTTTGGTGGTCATTTTTTAGGGTGCAAGATTAGCTGAATTTAAAGGTTGATTTCTAGATGTTAAAATCAGCTGTTTTTCGTGGTGAATTTTGATTGTTTAAACTCAGCTGATTTTAAATGTCGCTCTCGGGGTGTAAAAATCAGCTGCTTTTGGTGGTTTGATAATTAGCTGATTTTTAAGGTCGTAATCAAGGTGTTAAAATCAGCTGTTTTTCGTGTTGAATTTTGATTGTTAAAAATCAGCTGATTTTAAAGGTCGTTTTTGGGGTGTAAAAATCAGAGGTTTTTGGTGGTTATTCTTTAGGATTAATAATTACCTTATTTTAAGGGTTCTTTCCAAGGTGTTAAAATCAGCTGTTTTTCCTGGTTATGTTTGTGTGTTAAAAGTCAGCTGATTCGAAAGGTCGTTTTTGGGGTGTAAAAATCAGCGTTTTTTGGTCGTCATTTTTTTGGGTTGAAAATTAGCTAATATTCAAGGTTGTTTTCAAGGTGTTAAAATCAGCTGTTTTTCGTCCTCATTTTTGGATGTTAAAAGTCAGCTGATCTTAAAGGTCGATTTTGGGGTGCAAAAAATAATCTGTTTTTGGTGGTCATTGTTTAGGGTGTAAGATTAGCTGAATTTAAAAATTGATTTCTAGCTGTTAAAATCAGCTGTTTTCCGTGGTGAATTTTGATTGTTAAAAATCAGCTCATTTTAAGGGTCGTTTTCGGGGTGTAAAAATCAGCATTTTTTGGTCGTCATTTTTTAGGGTGTAAAATTAGCTAAATTTAAAAATTGATTTCTAGATGTTAAAATCAGCTGTTTTTCGTGGTCTTTTTTTGGTGTTAAAAACCAACTGATTTTAAAGGTCGTTTTTTAAAGGGTAAATTTAGCTGATTTTTAAGGTTGTTTTCAAGGTGTTTTTATCAGCTGTTTTTACGCGGTCATTTTTGGGTGTTAAAAATCAGCTGATTTTAAGGGTCCTTTTCGGGGTATAAAAATCAGCATTTTTTGGTCGTCATTTTTTAGGGTGTAAAATTAGCTAAATTTAAAAATTGATTTCTAGATGTTAAAATCAGCTGTTTTTCGTGGTCTTTTTTTGGTGTTAAAAACCAACTGATTTTAAAGGTCGTTTTTGGGGTGTAAAAATCAGCTGTTTTTGGTGGTCATTTTTTAGGGCTAATAATTTGCTGATTTTTAAGGTCGTAAAGCATGGTTCAAAATTAGCTTATATTCAAGTTCGTGTCAGGGGTGTTAAAATCAGCTGTTTTTCGTGGTCTTTTTTTGGTGTTAAAAATCAGCTGATTTTAAAGGTCGTTTTTTAAAGGGTAAATTTAGCTGATTTTTAAGGTTGTTTTCAAGGTGTTTTTATCAGCTGTTTTTACGCGGTCATTTTTGGGTGTTAAAAATCAGCTGATTTTAAGGGTCCTTTTCGGGGTATAAAAATCAGCATTTTTTGGTCGTCATTTTTTAGGGTGTAAAATTAGCTAAATTTAAAAATTGATTTCTAGATGTTAAAATCAGCTGTTTTTCGTGGTCTTTTTTTGGTGTTAAAAACCAACTGATTTTAAAGGTCGTTTTTGGGGTGTAAAAATCAGCTGTTTTTGGTGGTCATTTTTTAGGGCTAATAATTTGCTGATTTTTAAGGTCGTAATCAAGGTGTTAAAATCACATGGTTTTCGTGGTCAATTTTGGTTGTTAAAAATCAGCTGATTTTATAAAGGTCGTTTTTGGGGTTTAAAAATTACCATTTTTTGGTGGTCATATTATAGGGTTAAAAATTAGCTTATATTTAAGGTTGTTTTCAAGGTGTTAAAATCAGCTGTTTTTCGTGGTCATTTTTGGGTGTTAAAAGCCAGCTGATTTTAAAGGTCGTTTTTGGGGGGTAAAAAATAGTATTTTGGTGGTCATATTTTAGGGTTAACCCCAAAAGTGACCACCAAAAAAACTTATTTTTTAACCTTAGAAATTGAGCTACAAAATCAGCTGAGTTAAACTCACAAAATTGATTCTTAAAAAGAGCTGGTTTTTAGCCCGTAAAATTCACCACAAAAGAGAGCTGAATTTTTAACCGTAAATAATGACCACTAAGAGGAACTGATTTTGAATCATCAAAACTTATCATCAAAAAGAGGTAATATTTTGCCCTATTATTTATCATTGAAAAACAGCTAATTTTTGACCTGTCAAAAGGAGAACAAAGAGAGCTGATATTTTAGCCTGTAAAATCGACCTTAAAAATGACACTTTTTTAACCCCAAAATTTGACCACCAAAGTCAGATGGTTTTTGACGTCAAAAAGTGACGTTTAAAAACTGCTAATTTTTAACCCCAAAACTGAACACTAAGACACCTGATTCTTTAACTTAACAAATTGACCTAAAAAATCAGCTGATTTATAAGGCACAAAAATGATCATCAAAACCAGCTGATTTTTAGCCCTAAAAATTTACTACAAAAAAGAGCTGATTTTTAACCCTTAATAATGACCACTTAAACAAACTGATTTTCAATCATCAAAATTTATCAGCAAAAAGAGGTAATATTTTGCCCTATTCTTAATCATTGCAGACACTTGATATTTGACCTATGGAAACGAGAACAAAAAGAGCTAATATTTTTACCTTGTAAGTCGACCTTAAAAATGAGACTTTTTTAAACCCAAAAATTTTTCCACTAAACCCAGCTGGTTTTTCACCTTATAAAGTGACGTTTAAAAACAGCTGATTTTTAACACCAAAAGTGACCACTAAAAAAGCTTATTCCTTAACTTTAGAAATTGAGGTACAAAATCAGCTGATTTATAACTCACAAAAATGATCATCAAAAACAGCTGATTTGTAGCCCTTAGAATTTAATACAAAAAAAGGTGATTTTTAATCTTCAATAATGACCACTAAAAACAACTGATTTTCAATCATCAAAAATTATTACCAAAAAGAGGTAAGACTTTGCCCTATTCTTCATCATTGAAGACACTTGATATTTGACCTCTCAAAGGAGAACATAGAGCTAATATTTTTACCTTGTAAATCGACCTTAAAAATGAGACTTTTTTAACCCCACAATTTTACCACCAAAGTCAGCTGATTTTTAACCCCAAAACTGAACACTAAAACAGCTGATTTTTTAACTTAAGAAACTGACCTACAAAATCACTAGATTTATGACCCACAAAATTGATCATCAAAAATAGCTGATTTTTAGCCCTTAAAATTCACCACAGAAAAGATCTGATTTTTAACCCCTTATAATGACTCCTAAAATCAGCTGATTTATAACCCACAAAAATGATCATCAAAAACAGGTAATATGTTGCCCCTATGAATGATCATTGAAAACAGCTGATTTTTGACCTGTGAAAAAAAGAACAAAGAGAGCTGATATTTTAGCTTTTAAAATCGACCTTAAAAATTGAGACTTTTTTTGAACCCCAAAATTTGACCACCAAGGTCAGCTGGCTTTTGACCTCGAAAAAGGGACTTTTTAAGACGGCCAATTTTTATCCCAAATGTGACCACAAAAAATGCTGATTTTTTAACCTTAGAAATTGAGCTACAAAATCAGCTGAGTTAAACTCACAAAATTGATCCTCAAAAACAGCTGGCATTTAGCCCTTAAAATTCACCACAAAAAAGAGCTGAATTTTTCACCGTTAAAAATGACCACTAAAAGGAACTGATTTATAATCATCAAAACTTATCATCAAAAAGAGGTAATATTTTGCCCTATTATTTATCATTGAAAAACAGCTATTTTTTGACCTGTCAAAAGGAGAACAAACAGAGCTGATATTTTTACCTTGTAAATCGACCTTAAAAATGAGACTTGTTTAAACCTTAAAATTTGACCACAAACGTCTGCTGGTTTTTGACGTCAAAACGTGACGTTTAAAAACTCTTAATTTTAAACTCCAAAACTAAACAGCTAATTTTTTAACTTTCGAAACTGACCTACAAAATCAGCTGATTTATAACCCACAAAATTGATCCTCAAAAACAGCTGATTTTTAGCCCTTAAAATTCACCACAAAGAGATCTGATTTTTAACGCCTTATAATGACCTCTAAAATCAGCTGATTTATAGTCCTCAAAAAATGATGATCAAAAAATGGTAATATTTTGTCCCTCTTAATTATCATTGAAAACAGCTGATTTTTGACCTGTGAAAAGAAAAACAAAGAGAGCTGATATTTTAGCCTTTAAAATCGACCTTAAAAATGACACTTTTTTAACCCCAAAATTTGACCACCAAAGTCAGATGGTTTTTGACGTCAAAAAGTGACGTTTAAAAACTGCTAATTTTTAACCCCAAAACTGAACACTAAGACACCTGATTCTTTAACTTAACAAATTGACCTAAAAAATCAGCTGATTTATAAGGCACAAAAATGATCATCAAAAACAGCTGATTTTTAGCCCTAAGAATTTACTACAAAAAAGAGCTGATTTTTAACCCTTAATAATGACCACTTAAACAAACTGATTTTCAATCATCAAAATTTATCAGCAAAAAGAGGTAATATTTTGCCCTATTCTTAATCATTGAAGACACTTGATATTCGACCTATGGAAACGAGAACAAAAAGAGCTAATATTTTTACCTTGTAAATCGACCTTAAAAATGAGACTTTTTTAAACCCAAAAATGTTTCTACTAAACCCAGCCTGTTTTTGACCTTATAAAGTGACGTTTAAAAACAGCTATTTTTAACACCAAAAGTGACCCCTTAAAAAGCTTATTCCTTAACCTTAGAAATTGAGGTACAAAATCAGCTGATTTATAACCCACAAAATTGATCATCAAAAACAGCTGATTTGTAGCCCTTAGAATTTACTACAAAAAAGAGCAAATTTTTAATCTTTAATAATGACCACTAAAAACAACTGATTTTCAATCATCAAAAATTATCACCAAAAAGAGGTAAGATTTTGTCCTATTTTTCATCATTGAAGACACTTGATATTTGACCTCTCAAAAGGAGAACATAGAGCTAATATTTTTACCTTGTAAATCGACCTTAAAAATGAGACTTTTTTAACCCCAAAATTTGACCACCAAAGTCAGCTGATTTTTAACCCCAAAACTGAAAACTAAAACAGCTGATTTTTTAACTTTAGAAATTGACCTACAAAATCCGTTGATTCATAACCCACAATGACAGTCATCAAAAACAGCTGATTCTTTACTCTTAAAATTTAACCCAGAAAGAAGTGATTTTTAAACCCCTGATAAAGACCACTAAAAACAGCTGATTTGAAATCCCCAAAAATGATGATCAAAAACAGGTAATATTTTATCTCTCTTAATCAAAATTGAAAACAGCTGATTTTTGACCTGTGAAACCAAAAACAAAAAGAGCTGATATTTTAACCTTTCAAATCGACCTTAAAAATCAGAATTTTTTAAACCCCACAATTTTACCACCATATTCAGCTGATTTTTAACCCCAAAAGTGACCACTAAAACAGCTAATTTTGTAACTTTAGGAATTGACCTACAAAATCAGCTGATTTATAACTCACAAGAATGATTACCAAAAACAATTGATTTCAAGGCCTTAAAATTTACCACGAAAGAAAGCTGATTTTTATTCGTTAATAATGACCACTAAAAGTAACTGATTTTCAATCATTAAAAATTATCATCAAAACAGGTAATATTTTGCCCTTATTAATCATCATTAAAAGCAGCTGATTTTTGACCTGTAAAAAAGAGAGCAAAGTGACCTGATATCTAAGGGACGGACCATTAGAAAAGTGATGGAGGGGGGGGGGAGTGGGGAAAAAAAATCATGCAAGGGAAAATGCCAAGAAAAAAAATTCATGCAAGGAGGAAGGTAAAAAAAAATTCGTGCAGAAGGAAGGTCCAATTGTGACTTTTTCACACGTAGTAAAAAAAATTCGTGCAGAGGGGTTCACCTGAAAAAAAAAAAATTCCTGCACAAGTAGTGAGCGAAAAAAAAAATTTGTGCAAGCTGAAAATTCCCCACCCCCCCATCACTTTCCTAATTGTCCGTCCCTAAAATCAGTTAATTTTTTTACGCCACAAATGACCACCAAAACAGCTGTTTTTTTAACCTTAGAAACTGAGCTACAAAATCAGG
Source organism: Ricordea florida (assembly GCA_949710005.1). NCBI lineage: Eukaryota > Metazoa > Cnidaria > Anthozoa > Corallimorpharia > Ricordeidae > Ricordea > Ricordea florida. The sequence continues at coordinate 2,609,066 of OX453283.1, read as the reverse complement.
TGATCTACAGCCCACAAAATTGATGATCAAAAACACCTGATTTTTAGTCCTTGAAATCTACCACAAAAAGAGGCGCTTTTAATCCTTAATAATGACCACTAAAACAGTGGATTTTTAACCCCGGGCGTGACGAGTAAAACAGCTGATTTTTTAACTTTAGAAATTGACCTACGAAAATCAGCTTATTTATAACTCACAAGAATGATCATGAAAAACAGCTGATTTTTAGCCCTTAAAACGTACCACAAACAAGAGCTGATTTTTAACCACTTATGATGACCACTAAAAACAGCTGATTTGAATTCTCAAAAATGATGAACAAAAACATGTATTGTTTTTCCCTTATTAATCATCATCAAAAACAGCTGATTTTTAGGCCTTAAAATTTACCACAAAAAGAGCTGATTTTAACCCTTAACAATGACCACTAAAACAACTGATTTTCAATCCTCAAAAATTATCTTCATAAACAGGTTATATTTTGTTCCTATTTTTCATCATTGAAAACAGTTGGATTTTGAGCTGTAAAAACGAAAACAAACAGAGCTGATATATTGGCCTTGAAAATCGACCTTAAAAAATGAGACTTTTTTAAACCCCGAAGTTTGACCACCAAAATCAGCTGATTTTTGACCTCGTAAAATGACCTTTAGAATCAGCTGATTTTTAGCCCTTAAAATTTACCACAAAAAGAGCTTATTTTTAACCCCTTAATAATGACCACTTTGAACAACTGACTTTTAATCATCAAAAATGACCTCAAAATCAGGTAATCAGCTGATGTTTGACTTGTATAAAGGAGAACAAAAACAGCTGATATTTAATCTTTTAAAATCGGACGGTTTATAGCGACAAAATTTGACGACCAAACTCATCTGATTTTTAACCCCAAAAATGACCACAAAAATGGGCTGATTATTAACCCTCACAATAAGCATCAAATCAAGCTGATTTTTAACCGTAAAAAATACACACCAAAAGCCGCTGATTTTTTAACATTAAAAATTGGCCTACAAAATTAGCTGAATTACAACCGACAAAAATGATCATTAAAATCAGCTTATTTTTGGTCCTTAAAATTTAGCACAAAAAAGAACTGATTTCTCACCCTTACTAATGACCGTTAAAAACAGCTGATTTTTAATCCTCAAAAATGATTTTCAAGAATAAGAAAATATTTTACCCTATCAATGATCACCAAAAATAATTCATTTCGACCTTAAAAAATGACAACGAAAACAGGTGATATTTCAACCTTGTAAATTGACCTTAAAAAAACCGATTTTAAGCCCCGAAAATTGACGACCAAACTCAGCTGTTTCTCAACCTCCTAATATGCCTTTAAAATCAAGTGCCTTTAACCCAAAAACTGACCATTAAAAGAGCTGAATTTTAGTCCTTAAATATGACCACTAAACTTAGCTGATTTTTAACCCTCAAAAGTAAGCACCACCAAAATGACTATGAAAACCTGCTGATTTTTCAAAATAGTATTATTGACAATGAACCTTCCAACTGAGCTGGTTTTTAAGCGACAAAAATGACCATCAACAACATGTGATTATTTGCTTTTAAAATTGACCACAAAAGAGCTGATTTTTAAGAGCGACTTTCTGTAAATATCGACCCGTTAGCAGCACATTTTCACAATTTCCAGTTCGCTTAAGTTTTACTAATTGATAACCCTGAACTAGTAACCAAACAAGCTGTAGTTAGTTTTACCAAACAAGGCTTCTTTTCGTAGAAATTCGTAGATTTGATCGATTTCGGTAGATTTGATCAATCTGCGCGACAAACTGCGACCATTTTCGAGACTTTGAGCAACTAAAGTACTTTCCGTAAGCCTTCTTTTTCTTAGAAAAGCAAACATTTGTAAAATCTCGAATGAAAAGTAATCGCTAAATGAAGGCTATATTAGCGTTTTTTACGCGGCCAAATTGTAGCAATAAACTATGACCGATTATAATCGTGGGCTATAACTTAGAATTCCCTACAACGACCCTATATGGGTTAACTAGACACTAATCTACCAGAAAATCAAACGAAATCTTTCGGAAAACGGTTTTTGGTGGTCCGCAGGACCCGAAATGTAACCCTTACCTTGCGCAAAATTTTTGTAAGTAGTGTTCCTCGTGTTGCAATAAAAAAAACGTAAAAATCATCGGCTCATTTTTAGCCCCTTAAAATGGACCCTCGAAATGGGCTTAGTTTAGCCCATTAAAAAAGCTTTCAAAATCATCCCATTTTAGCCCTTTGAAATGGGCCTAAAAGTGCGCCCATTTTTAGCCGCTCAAAAAGGCCATAACGGGAGCCTTTTTAGTCCATGAAAATAGACTTTGAAAATGAGACCTTAAAATGACCTATTTTTAGCCCTTCAAAAAAGGCTCTTGAAATGGGTTAATTTTTATTCCCTCAAAAAGGTCCTTAAAATGGCCCTTAAAAATAAGCTTATTACCCCAAAGCCAGGGAAAACGGAAAAGACCCTGGGAATGAGGTTGTAACATGGACCCATATCAGCCCATAAGAGAGGCCGTTTTAGCCCCTCAAGGTAGGCCATCAAAATGGACCCTTTCTTATCGCATGAAAAGTTTCTCTCAAAATGAATCCTTTTTACCCTTGCAAACAAGGCCCTAGAAGTGGGCCCTCAAAATGGCCCATTTCTATCACCAGAAAGGTCGTCTAAATGGGCCAATTTTAGCCCGTAAACAAATTTCCCCTCAAATGTGCTGTTTTAAGCCCCTTTTAAAATGGCTCTCAAAATGGGCCTATTTTTAGTCTGTAAATGGGCTCTAAAAACATTTTTAGCACCTAAATATGGGCCTTTCAAATAAGCCATTTTTAGCCAATCAAATTGGGCCTTCAAAATGCTATTTTTAAGCCCTGAAAACGGGCGGTAAAATTGACTCATTTTGAGCCCCACAAAATGTGCGCACAAAATGGGCCACTTTTAGCTCTGTAAAATAGGCGTCAAAATAGCCCCTTGTAAAGGTTCCACCAAATGCGCTATTTTAAGTCCCTCAAAAATAGCCACAAAATCGAATATTTCTAGCTTCTAAAATAGGCCATCAAAATGGGAAATTTTAGCTTATAAAAATGGTTATTTTAAGCTCTTGTAGACCTTCAAAATTAGCCCATTTTTGGCTCCTCAAAATGGGCTCAGGCTGGAAAAAAAGCCTTAAAAATCATCGCATTTTTGCCCCTCAAAATGTTTCTCAAAATGGACCACTTTTAGCCCTGTAAAATAGGCCTCAAAATTAAGCTAGTTTTGCATCCCAAAATGGGCCCTCAAAATGAGCATTTTGGCCCCTAAACAATAGCCTTTAAACTTAACAATTTTTAGACACTTAAAAAGATCCTTAAAATTATTCTATTTTTAGCCCCTTACAATGAGCCCTGCAAAATGTTCCCTTAAAATGGGCCTCAAAATTTGCTTATTTTTAGTCCCTTAAAATTGTCCTATTTTCAGCCCTTGAATCCTCAAAAATGGGGGCCATGGGGTTCAAATGGGCCATTTTTCAGCTCGCCAAAGGCCCTAAGAATCGGCGCAATTTTTGCCCACTAAACCATTTCTCAAAATAAGCCATTTTCAGCCCCCTCAAAAAAGGCCATTAAAATGGCCATTTTTAGCCGCTTAAAGAAGATCGTTAAAATTATCCAATTTTTAGCCCCTCAAAAAAAAACTTGAAATTGCCTTAATTTTAAGCTCCTTAAAATGGTTTCTTAGAATTAGCCGTTTTTTCCCTCGAAATGGGTTCTAAAAAATAGCCCATTTTTAGCGCCTTAAAAACGTCCCTCAATTCGGCCCATGTTAGCTCGCTAAAATGGGTCCTAAGAATGTCCGATTTTTATCCCCTGTCCTGCAACTGCGCACCTCACCTCCCCTAATCCAACGTTAAAGGTAACGTTTTAACTTATTATATCAAGGGAGGAGTAGGTGCACAGTTGTCCAGATACTTACATTGATCCGCTTCCACACAGCTCCAAAAAATAAAGTGCGCAGCCCACGGCCTCGTGTCTTCATTAGTTTCTTTGTGTTTGGTACCTGTGATGAAACACTCGCACTCGTTTTTATAAATTTCATCCCACCAACAATCCAGCTTCGATGATAGTGAAACCACAGCTTGACACTTGAAGATAGAAGATACAAGGACGAGATATCCTGTTACTAAGAGAGAGAGAGTCTACCATGCCCATTTTAGCAGAGTAAATGAGACAGCCGCCTTGATCTTCAAGGACGTTTCCAGAAAATGCCGCTGCGGTGAAAAAGTTTTGAAAGCTTGAAATCTCCTCTCTTTAATCTTCAATCGTTTAGGGCCTTTTAATTAGGTTTTCGTTAAATCTTAATCCTTAGTATTTCTTCAAAAAAAAAAAACATTCACTGAAATCGCGTCTCTGTAGAATTACTCAAACTGGAATAAAGAGCCGTCTATTCATTTGAGAGAAACGTTTACATCTGTTGATTTTTACAATTCGACCTTGTAAAACATGTTTAATTAGTATGGACTAAGCTGAAGAAGTAATACACAAAATAAAACTGACAGGGGACATATTTTGATCAATAGCCAGACAACGATACTTATCGGTGGCTTATCACTCTTCGCCCTTATAACCTGCACCGTATCAGCGGGTGACAAGCAGGTGGTTGACCGGTCAATAATGACCCGTATTACCCAGCTGCAGCTGACCGCAAATTATTCATAGCAAAAATTAACAAGTGCAAGGCAAGATAATTATTTAAATGCGACTACATTTAGGCATAGCTGGAACCTTGTCGGACAGAAATGCACTCTCTTTTGTGGACGGCTCAATCGTTACTTCTCTCAGTGGCCTTATATTACTCGCTGGCTGAAGACACAGACCTAGACCACAACGCATGCATATTGGTCCACGGATCGGGTACTTCAGGCTGTGAAAATCCTCACGATGCGAAGAAAGGCAGTTGCTGCTGCAAAGTGGAGAAATCAAGCAATTGGCAAACTGAGTTTATTTTACTCTCTCTTGCTCTAATCAGTCTTCTGTCATTCCTCGTTGCGATGCAAACTTGGACAAGTAAGCCTTCGCCTTTCTATCTGCGAGTGATTTGTGTCTCCTGCTGGTTGTGTACAACAGGACTGGTGTCAACACGGTTTGTTGTCCACTTAACACCACCGCTGCTTGCGCCGCGTTCAAACGCTCAGGAGCACGGTTTTGAAAGCGTGTTGACCGTGCTGTTTGCGCCTATACGATATATTCATAACGTTGCAACAGCCATTTGTTCTGGGTTTTTCAAACGCCTTTTGCAACTCGCTGTAGGTATATTTTCACCAACGGAGGGTGAAAGACATACAGCGCAATTAAATGGAGGACTGTATTTCTGCGGTTCTAATGAGACTTGTGCATCAATACTATCCAGGGATAATTGCAGTCTCCGTTTTGCAAACGTGTTACTATTTATGACTTATTTAATGTCAACAACTCAAGCGCTCTTTCTTGTCTTAAGCGAAGAAAAAAGACGTGCAAAACGCGATGAGCACAACAAGTCCAAAGAGACAACGGAAAGTCCTCACGACGGGTGGGTTCCTAGATGGGATTCCTCCAATACAAGTTGGGCTCGGAAAGTTAAAGCAGAGGAGACGCAAGAGAAACCGAAGAATTGCGAAGTATATAGTCGAGTTAGTAAGGAAGAACCGATCGTTGCTTTTCAGGACGATAGCGACGAGGAATCATTTGTGCTCGGTTGGAGACTTTGACCATTCTTGCCACGAGAGCCTTTGCTTCTTTAGGTCACGTGATAGACCAAACGAAGATTGTGAAAAGACGAGTAGATCTAGGCACAAGAACTCAGTTTTCCTGAATAAAGGAAAAAGCTCCTCGACTCAACAAAGCTGGGGTGAAGTATCATTGTTTAAATGCAGTGGTAAAGTTTCAATGGCCACCTTTACCAATACTTAAATACTTAACACTAAATATTTTTAGATTTTAAAAGAAAGCATGAAGTGAAACCATTTTACTTGTTTTGCATACAGTGTGGTTCTAACATTTTCATTTGTGGATCAAACCATGCAGTGTGACCATTCTTTGTAAAGCTACTGAACAGTACTGTACTGCAGAACTGTTATTTTTTTACTATACAGTGTAGTTCTAGCTTTTTCATCTGTGGATCAAACCATGCAGTGTGATCATTGTTTGTAAATCTACTGAACAGTACTGTACTGTGGCACTGTTTGTTTTACTATACAGTGTGGTTCTAGCTTTTTCATGTGTGGATCAAACCATGCAGTGACCATTCTTTGTAAATCTACTGAACAGTACTGTACTGTGGTGCTGTTTGTTTTACTATACAGTGTGGTTCTAACTTTTTCATCTGTGGATCAAACCATGCAGTGTGACCATTCTTTGTAAAGCTACTGAACAGTACTGTACTGTGCCACTGTTTGTTTTACTATACAGTGTTATGTGTGGATCTAACTTTTTTCATTTGTGAATCAAACCATGCGCCACTGCTACCGTGGTACTATTTGATGGTAATGTTGTAGTCACCTTTAATGAGTTTTTTTTTTTCTATACTCTTGAGCCAATAATTCACTTAAAGATTTACACGTGGTTGACAAGGTTACTCCACTGGACATACATTTCCCTGGACATTCTCAATTTCCTGGCACAGTACGAAAAGAATTCACGTAACAGAAGTAACGTACAAAATGAATTCTATCAGCGAAGGAAGAACGAGAAAAAATGCAAAGAGAACTGTGCAAGCGATTTAAAAGTCTCACAAGACAAATTTCCATAACAAATTCTAACTATTGTAGGCTACTTTTGTTCAAGAAAATGGCTAAATCTTTAGAAACTATCCCCACAATACTTTTGTTCAAGTTTAACTCCCAAGTGTGTTGTTACTTACCCATCGGTATCAAGGGAAACTATTTAATTGACAATATCAAAGCGGCTAAACTAGGGAGAATGATTATTACGATCAAACATCAAACTCTCTACACGAACATGGGAAGGACTTCATATGTAACAGAATGATCTCCAGTGTATTGCTCGAGAAACATTGTGATGAGTTTGTGTATTCTTATAAGGTGCGAAGTCACTTTTTTTATCGACAGATGAAGGAGAAAATATTTGTTGAGAAATCAAATCAAAGCCAAACCAGGGTTCAAATAACCTTAATCGGGCAATAATGATAATAGTAGTAATAATAATAAGAATAACGATAATAATAATAAAATAATTATATTAATAATAATAATAATAATAATAATAATAAAAATAATAATAATGATAACCGTAAACTCACTTGGCTATGCAACATTGTAAATCTTTCTCTAAAGCCACACTTTGCAGCTTAACACAGAATGCAATATGTCCAACATCGACAACAACTCGTCGTCTACTGAAACTGCTTCTAACAACTAAAATCAGCTATTATCATAACAAGAACCTAATGAAAAAAATTCCTCTTCAAACTTCTTAATCCTAAGAAAATTCCATGGAAACATTTTTCTTATTTCCTGGCTCGGCCCTTTTTCGCAACGCAGCAGTACCGGAATCCTTTTCGATACGTGTTAGAATGGGAGGTACCATGCAGTCTATGACACTAACGGAAGGCGAGGTTACTATGGCATATTAATGACGTCAACATTTCTGGTACTAAGCTCGGGCACAATGCTATCAGATGTCCACAGAATGAAGCGAAGTTTTCTAGTTATTTACATGACGTGACTTGAGGTTCATAACTTCCATATCCCTGTACAGATAAGTGCGAATGGCACGCCTGCCGACGTATTTCCGGGTAACAAGATAAGATACTGTCAAAGACACCTTTGATACCGCTAACAAACACTTTCGCTGAAATTCTCTTCTTCGTTCGAGAATAGATAATCGCATTTTTCAATGCAAGTTTGAATAAACAGGATGTAATAAATCTGACTCGACATCTCTAAGCCCATGAAGCTCGGCCGAATGATGGTGGGATAAAGAACCAAAGAAAGATTTCTAGATTCCATTAAGTTTTCCTTGGAGAATTCCGTCACTCTGAAACCACAAACAAATAAAAAAATACACTCACTACATTAACTGCACAACTAGCAGGCTATTTTGTATGAAATGTTAAGTTTTACTGTAGGTTAAACCATGTAATGCTGTCATCTTTGGAACACATTTGAACAGCACTGTATAGTGGTACTGTTCGTTTTATATACAGTATGGTTATAACTTTTTCATTTGTGGATCAAACCACGCAGTGTGACCTTTCTTTGGAAAGCTACTGAACAGTACTGTACTTTAGTACTGTTTGTTTTACTATACAGTGTGGTTGTAACTTTACATCTGTGGATCAAACCATGCAGCGTGAGCATTCTTTGTAAACCTACCAAACAATACTGTACTGTGGTACTGTTTGTTTTACTATACAGTGTGGTTGTAGCTTTTTCATCTGTGGATCAAACCATGCAGCGTGAGCATTCTTTGTAAAGCTACCGAACAATACTGTACTGTGGTACTGTTTGTTTTACTATACAGTGTGGTTGTAACTTTACATCTGTGGGTCAAACCATGCAGCGTGACCATTCTTTGTAAAGCTACCGAACAGTACTGTACTGTGGTACTGTTTGTTTTACTATACAGTGTGGTTGTAGCTTTTTCATCTGTGGGTCAAACCATGCAGCGTGAGCATTCTTTGTAAAGCTACCGAACAATACTGTACTGTGGTACTGTTTGTTTTACTATACAGTGTGGTTGTAACTTTACATCTGTGCATCAAACCATGCAGCGTGAGCATTCTTTGTAAAGCTACCGAACAGTACTGTACTGTGGTACTGTTTGTTTTACTATACAGTGTGGTTGTAACTTTACATCTGTGGGTCAAACCATGCAGTGTGAGCATTCTTTGTAAAGCTACCGAACAGTACTGTACTGTGGTACTGTTTGTTTTACTATACAGTGTGGTCGTAACTTTTTCATCTGTGGATCAAACCATGCAGTGTGACCATTCTTTGTAAAGCTACTGAACAGTGCTGTACTGTGGTACTGTTTGTTTTACTATACAGTGTGGTTCTAACTTTTTCATCTGTGGATCAAATCATGCAGTGTGACCATTCTTTGTAAAGCTACTGAACAGTACTGTACTGTGGTATTGTTTGTTTTGCTATACAGTGTGGTTTTAACTTTTTCATCTGTGGATCAAACCATGAAGTGTAACCATTCTTTGGAAAAGTACTGAACAGTACCTAATTTGTGACCTACCGATTCAGATGAAACATGAGCCGTTTAAAAACCGCTAAGTTTGACGGAGGAATATCATGGAGAATTTTCTTCAGACGAGCTAAACGGCTGTTAGCATCCACATTAACTGGAAACAAAAATGGTAAGATGCAATAACTCCTTTTATCATATGGCTACAATACTAAGCGCGCTCTGATTGGCTTCTGAGCGGACAATATTTTCTAATAATGACCGGGCATTGTGAAAAGTTTTCAAAAACGTTTTTTTTCCTTGAATGTAGACAAACGTTGTCTCATTTTCAAAGAAAATATTTTTCTGTCACTTCTTATTTGGATTGCATGGTCAGGTGTGTTTTGGTTCAGTGAACATGACCTCGAATGACATCTTGCGCGCGCGAGCGGATATTGAAAACCCCTTCTGTTTTTTCTTTTTCCAGTGCTAAAAAGAACATAAAATAAATAACTTATTAACCTCGTCTGTTCGGTCATTACAAGGAAATCTCGGACCTCGGCCTTGACTGTATTGACCTGTCACCTCGCTATAGCTCGGTAAATATATCAAGGCCTCGGTCCGAGATTTCCCTGTAATGACCTCACTCTCGGTTAATAAGTATAATAATAATAATAATAATAATAATAATAATAATAATAATAATAATAAGGCCACTTCACAATATAAATGAATTTAAACATGGGTTCTGTGAACTTACCCATAGCATCGTGGATGGGGTTCTGAAAGGATTCTGGGATCAGGGGCTCAGGGAGAAGCTTCATAAAGGACTTGAGCGCGCCAGTCACGGCATGGACCCCAATGCCCAGCTCAGGCAATTCGACGTGAGGATCTGGGGAAGCAAAGAAATCACTCTATAGATTTTGGCTGTTCTGTTACAAGCTACAACTACGAATTGCAACACCAGACCATTTTACAGTTATGTGCTTAGTATCCTGGCCTTAAAATAGAAGCGAGGCTGGAGTTGACCTTGCTTTGTTACAAACCTTCCTGTTCTTCATATGTAAATAATATGATTTTCACATGAAAGGCAGGGAGGTTTGTAACCAAGCAAGGTCACCTCCAGCCTCGCTTCTATTCAGAGACTAGGTTCCTAAGGACAAAACTGTAAAATGGTCTATTGAAAACCAATAAGTTTACTATCAGGGTCTTGTGGGATTTCTTAGTAGATGTTGGGAGAGGGGATAGTAAGAAAGGAACGACAACCGCTGGTGTGACCATGGCGAGGTACTTCATCCCTAACCTGCGAAATTGGCCAAGCGCAATACAGTCACACTCGTAACTGTTCAGGGCAACAGAACATAGTGATACTATGACACGGATATCACTTGTGAGGAAAGCAGCTTACCTTCCTCGACCTTCTGCTCAATAAGACTGATGTCCGTTTGGTTGCCGTTAACTCGATAAATTCCTTCGGACTGCAAACCTTAAATGCAAATGTAGGTATACAAATTAGACTAGAGTTGAGCGCGCGAATTCAGCGGCGTGTGCAAAGTGTCAAAACAGAGATTTTAAGACATCATTCAGCAGGCCGCAAGCTGTTGAACAAATTGACACTCTGGTCCAACTTTTATTGAACAGGGGAGAAGAAGAAATATATCAAACACGAATAAACGGCTTTTATTACATATCAAACACCGCAAATTTCACCAAAAATACTCCGTTGCACGTCGTATTTCAACCCTCTGTTGGGTTTTTGATCTGCGATGAAACATTATCTCGTGTTCGATATGTAATAAAATACTCTATCCCGTGTTGAATATGTGATAAAACACTCCAACTCGTGTTGGCTAAGTGAAAAAAAACTACCTCGTGTTGTATATGTGATAAAACACTCCAACTCGTGTTGGTTATGTGAAAAACACTATCTAGTGTTTGATATGTGATAAAACATTCTATCGTATGTTTGATATATTACACAACACATTTTCTGTTGAACAGGGGAAGCAACATCAGTTGCTTAACAGATATTAAAACGAAGAATCATAATCTTAAGTCTACAAACTCTTACCTGAGGACTCGACGAACTCTACACATTTATCAACAAACACCGGAATAAGAGACCCAGGTTCGCAAATAGATTCTAACGGCTTTCCAAAATACGTGAAATTCATCTGTTTTTGTTTCTTCCGGCTGTTTACGTACGCCTTAATATTTTCTAGCTCTTTTTCCTTTCTCTTGCGTAACTTCTTCTCCTCTTTCTTTCGCTCTCTCTTTAGCTTCTCTGCCACTCGCTCCTCCCGCGTAAGCTTCTTCTTCGATGACCAGGGCTGCAGGAAAACGAAAACGAAAAATCTAATTTTTCAGGTGTGTATTTACTATGTTGTTGTTTTTGCTTCTAATTTTGTTTGCTATTGTTATTTTTTTTGGTGCTTTGAGATGTGTAATTTGGTTGTCATTTTTTTCGTTGTTATCTCGACTTAATGTCTAGTTCACATAATTGTCTATTGGTGTTTTTGTGACTTGTTTAACTCGGTTACAACTTTGTTGTTTTGCAGCTCAATGTTTACTTTCTTTCTTTCTTTCTTTGTTGGCCTTAATATCTTATTTTGTTATTTGTTTTTTTTTTATACTTCATATCTATTCATTCTTTTTATTTTTTGTTATTGGCATTTTTTGGCTGAAAGTTTTTTCACTTATCTTAGAAACAATTACACACTGTCCAGACCCCAATGTAGTCAAACTGAGAATTACCTTTTAACCACAGTTAAAAGTAGCACGAATCGATTCTTACCGATTTTCTGGAAGGTTTGTTTTCTGGAGAGCCTGGATCATCTTCCGTTTCCTGAAAAATAACAAAAAGAGCAATGAACAATACTATACTGTGATAGAAGTTGTTTCTATCAACGTCTGTGGTTCTACTTTACTGTATCCATATTAAAAGGCGTGGACATACCTCTTCAGTGTTAAGATCAGATTCTCGGTGTGGCAAATGCAGGACATTTGGCTGCGAAACAAAGACACATTGGCAGTCATTCCACTAACCTTTCCTGCAATTTGTCCGATAAAGGGTGATGTTTTTAAAAGAAAACAAACAGTTCAATACGCCATGGTAATGTTTGTTCTACTATACAGTGTGGTTCTAACTATTTGATCTGTGGATCAAACCATGCAGTGTGACCATTTTTTGTAAAGCTACTGAACAGTACTGTACTGTGGTACTGTTTGTTTCACTATACAGTGTGGTTCTATCTTTTTCATGTGTGGATCAAACCATGCAGTGTGACCATTCTTTGTAAAGCTACTGAACAGTACTGTACTGTGGTACTGTTTGTTTTACTATACAGTGTGGTTCTAACTATTTCATCTGTGGATCAAACCATGCAGTGTGACCATTTATTGTAAAGCTACTACACAGTACTGTACTGTGGTACTGTTTGTTTCACTATAGAGTGTAGTTGTAACTATTTCATTTGTGGATCAAACCATGCAGTGTAACCATTTTTTGTAAAGCTACTGAAAAATACTGTACTGTGGTACTGTTTGTTTTACTATACAGTGTGGCTCTATCTTTTTCATCTGTGGATCACACCATGCAGTGTGACCATTCTTTGTAAAGCTACTGAACAGTACTGCACTGTGGTACTGTTTGTTTTACTATACAGTGTGGCTCTATCTTTTTCATCTGTGGATCACACCATGCAGTGTGACCATTCTTTGTAAAGCTACTGAACAGTACTGTACTGCGGTACTGTACTGTGGTACTGTTTGTTTCACTATACAGTGTAGTTGTAACTATTTCATTTGTGGATCAAACCATGCAGTGTTACTATTTTTTGTAAAGCTACTGAACAGTACTGTACTGTGGTACTGTTTGTTTTACTATACAGTGTGGTTCTATCTTTTTGACCTGTGGATCAAACCATGCAGTGTGACCATTCTTTGGATAGCTACTGAACAGTACTGTATTGTGGTACTGTTTGTTTACATGAGTTCTATCGACACTGAAGCACTGTTTTTCACTATACAAAGTGCGAGCTTACCCTTGAAGTTGCTTTGTTACTTCCTCTATTATCCATACTACTACCCCAGGAAGATTCCTCCTCTTGACTGGACAGCGTGGCATTAGGTGTATTCTTTTTACTGTCTCTTTTAACTGTGATAAAAAAAAACTCGGTTAGCTCAGCTGGTAGAGGCGCGCACCAGTATTTTCGAGGTCCAAGTTGCTAACGTTCGCCTTAGCCCTTTCACCCCCAGCAGTGATTAACACGGAACTTCTCCCATCCTTAACATTAACATGTAATGAAAACTGATTTGAACAAAATGATCAACTCGAAGATAATCAATAGACCTAGCACCAAGTTCTTAAAAGCCGTCTGTAACAAAATGTATGGTATTCACTTACGAGAATTGCTATTCAGATCTTGGGAGTGAAAGGGTTAATACTTTGAGGGCCCTACCTTCTATTACGTTTCCAACTGCAGTGCAAATATGATTTAATTCAAACACAATCAAATTGTTGACATCATTCGCTAATAAGGGCGTTAAGAAGCCACTACAGTACTGACCTGCTCCTACCGAAGACCGCTGGCTCAGAGCGTTGCACCGGTATTCGTGAGGTTACGGGTTTGAATCCCGTCCAGGCCTTTTTTGGAGGGATGGGAGGGTGGGGTCAGATCGCAGTCGCTAAAAATAGCATTTAAGACTTATTTCATAAATATCCAAATTGATAAAAGAACCAAACATGGTTTTTTCGTCTCGTCCCACTGCCCTGCGTTGCCCAAGTAACCAGGATCCTAACCTGGTTTGAGATTCCTAAATGAAAGCTGTTTCCGGTCAACTTCGGTGGGTACGTTCGGGGTGCCCGTCGGATCTTTTCGGTTCGGGGTTCGGGGTCTTCGGGCAAAAACCTTTTTCTTCGGAGGCCGTTCGTCAGTTCGAGGCAGTGTAAGTTCATCCCCAGTTCCCTGGTCAGAAGTGGTGCTTTCTAAAGTGCCACGCCCTCTATCGTTTGAACGTCTACCGCTGACTGGCCGATCTACGTACGTATCTAATTGAGGAAATGGGCACGAATGTTTGTACCTGCTCGAGAATTCTCCCAAACGTACGTACCGAGGTTTGTATATTGAGGATATTTCATGAATAAATGTTCGAGTAGCAAGAACAATATCGAGATATTCTTCTTGCCTCGAGAACACAAAATTCATATCTTTGAGCTAACATGTAACTTTCTTTTTAGTATAATTACAGACAAAAACACATTAAGACGTTCCTTTGACAGCTTTGTGCACCAACTGAATCGTTCAAGGCGGGAAATGACGTCACTGATTACAAATATATGACGTTATCGATATCCTCACAAGTGATGATATGGAAAATTCACCACTACGGTCCTGGATGTAGTTTCGTATGAATTTAAGGAGTGGTGTAATTCCCATCAACACTCACGTATGTATAATAAATACTAGTCGTGCAATACTCTCGAGTGCTATACCGTGAAATATCCCCTGAGTCACTTGTATTTTTTTGGTATACGCAAGAGCCTCTAGGCTCGTGCGTTTGCAAAGACAATACAAGTGGTATTAAGAGTGGGATATTGCATGGTATTCCACGAGAGGGCTTTGAATAACCTTTTCGATTTGGCGCAAAACAAGGAATGCCAAGACCCAATTAAACTCAATCATTTTGTGATCGATTGATTAAGAGGTCTATAAATTACCATGTCAAACCTACCTCTTCTTGAAATTCTTTCCAGCGTGCTAAGATTTTCAGCAGAGCGAGCGTTTCTAAGTGAAGATTTAGACTTGGCGTGGCCATGTTTGGGTTGCTTTTCTGACGAGACTTTGGATGGGATCACATCTTCCACTGCCGCATACCTGGGGTCTTCAATAATCTGCAATTTATTTCTCATCGCCTCCTGTATTTGGGCGTACTCTGGGTCACTAACATCCTGTGTGTCAAATATAATTCAAATTAAACGTACTACAAATACTCAATTCCACTTGATCGAAAACAGGTCGAAGAACAAGTATCAAAAATATTCAATTCCATTTGGTCAAGAACCGTTTTAACCAAATGTATTACAAATATTTAATTCCGCTTGGTCGAGATCCGGGAGATTAACTCGAGCAGACCGTTTCGTTTTTTATGGTGATGGAAACTGAACTGAACGTCTAAAAAGAGATGGTGTAGTTGACGGTTTTCAAGGAGCTTTATATCAGAATCAAATTACATGCCTTTACTTATAATCTGCCTGCTACTGTCGGTTTGATTTGCATAGTTAATGAAAAGGTTTCGAGTGCAATTTGGAATCAAAGCAACTTTTTCAGAGCTTATTTATACAAAATTGTTATGCGGTTTTACACGTAAAAATAGGCGGTATTTTTGGTTGTCATTTTACGGGCCTAAGAATGGGTCTTTTTTGTGGCCATTTCTGGTGCTCATTTAAGGGGCTCAAAAATAGGTTTTTTTGGTGGTCATTTTAGGGGCCCAAAAATAGGCTGCTTGTGGACATTTTAGAATCAGAATCAAAGGCTACTTCGAGCTACCTCATGGTCTGTGGTAATTATTCCATGAAGTGCTGTCCTTTCCCCAGACCATAAAGCGTTCATTC
Organism: Ricordea florida; assembly: GCA_949710005.1. NCBI lineage: Eukaryota > Metazoa > Cnidaria > Anthozoa > Corallimorpharia > Ricordeidae > Ricordea > Ricordea florida. The sequence goes on along the minus strand of OX453283.1, from coordinate 2,593,300 downwards.
TGAATAGTTCGTTTTGTACACTCATGCTACGACTGATCGATTACTCGTCGTCCAAATTGGAGACATCGTCACTTTTAAGACTTTAAAACCCATTTCTTTCCCCTCGAGCATTCTTGAACACATTTCCTGTTCGTGTATTTTGATCAAAGATAGAGCAAAAGGAACGAAAACCCGCCTTGACAATCTTTACGTCGGGCTCGACACAACAGACGCCATTTTGTAAACATTTTCTGCCGCTTTGTCTCACCCCCTCCCCCCACATATGTGAACATAAAACAACAGCACGACTTTGTGGACAAAACCAAACCTAGTAGGGGAGATAGGGGAGAATATGTTTAATTCACATTTAATGCAGATTTAATGCATAAATTAATTGTCTAACGGGAATGGAGTGACAAATCCATCCATCACAATACCTCATGGTATGAAGTACATACCGTGAGGTAAAAATTGGTGATATTTATTGATCATTTCAGGGATCTAAAAATAACCAGTTTTTTAACGTCATTCAAGGGGCTTTAAAATAGGGGGCTTTTGGTGCTAGTTTTAGGGGCTTTAAAACTGGCTGTTTTTTGTGGTCATTTTAGGGGTTTAAGACTGGAAAAAAACTGCACGAGTTTGGAGGGCGAGTGCAACTTGCCGCCGCCCGGATAGCTCAGTTTGTTGAGCGCCAGCCTGTCAAGCAGGAAGTCGTGAGTTCAAACCTCGGCCGAACCAACACTCGAGGTCTTAAACTAACTGAGAACAAATGTGCTGCCTTAATCATGAAACCTGCAAGTGGTTTGACATTATAGGCGTCCCGGAAAAGGACGAAAAACCGTAGTTCCCGACTCACGGCATGTTCTTGTGGGACGTTAAAAGATCCCACAACACTGTTCAAAAAGAGTAGGGGACATAGACCCCGGTGGTGTGGTCCAGCCCTTGTGCCTGTAAATTCAACTTGTAAGGCGCTGCTGAATATTCACATAGAAACTGTGCGGTAGAAATTAATAATTGCCATTGTCAATTGTCATTGTCACTTGTTGTCTTAGTGCTCGTTTATACAAAATCACATTCGATATCATTCGATCACTTGTTAATAATATACAGGCAAAAAGTATAATTTAAATTTCTGCACTGAATTTCAAATTTCTGCACTGTTCGAGATTAATTGACGTACTCTTGACCAATCAGCGTGTTGAAACTTTTGCTTGTATATTATCAATATCACATCGATCTGTTCTTCCGATTGCGATTCCGAGACCGGCTTGGTCGCTGGTGCAAGCCAAACCTAAGTCATGCGTGATTTTACAGTAGAATTATATTCATACCTCTTGTTGGGCCAAAGGCGCCTGCTCGATCCCAGATCCTTTCCGATGCAAGTCGGGCACAGACGAGTAAGTGTCGTCTTGGTGAGCATGCGGATTTATACGCACCCACACATCTTCACGTTGACGAGCAAATCGACTGTTGAATAAGTCAATTTTGTCTTTCACTCTCATAGAGTAAGGATCTTCTATGGTAATGACTGGTGTTGCTTTAGAAGGTTGCAAGTCAGCTATGGTGGAGTAAGGATTTTCGCGTAAGTGATCATTTTTAAACGTGTTATACCCCTCATCATGGTTACTCTTCATAGTGTCTGTCCCAGAATCCGCCGCGGGAAAGTCCTCCAGCAAGTTGTAATTTCTCTGGGGGAGTGGTGGTGGGGTGTCGTGAGACGAAGGGGGAGTGTCTCGGGCTGAAGCATGTTTCTGAGCAAGATTCGGATTTGCGTAGAGACTATTCTCAATCAAGTTCACTTCGCTTTCGCCCATCGTCAGATCCTTGGACTTTCTAAACGATCGTTTCCTGCTGAAATCAACGTGAGCATAGAGTTCTTCTACTTTGCTTTCCCTCTTCTGCCAGACATCTCCGCTGGGTGGAGTGCCGGCGGGAACATTCCCCGACTGCTGCAAGCTCGTGAACAGCGGATTCGGCGTGGACGTAGCGTTCGGCTGCAGTTCGTCACTGCCCGACTGATTCCGATTCTTGATCGGTTCAAGACCATTATGAGGTGTTTTGCCCTTGGCAACCGAGTCCAACACGGCGTACGGCGTGATGTCGGAATCATCACGGGGAACTTCAGAAAGACGGTTGCGCATTTTGGGGGACACCGCTGGTCTGTCACTGAAGCTACGCCTTCTGTTGACGTCATCAGTGTTCACGGGTTTCTTCTGGGGCGGTTCCGGAAGTGGATCGAACCTCCGGCGGATCTGGCTTTGCTGTTGTTTCTGTGCTTGGCGCAACTGCTGTTCGGTAACGAACTTTTCGTACGCTCTCTCACTCTCGACTTTCTTCTCCCACACTTGGTTGAAAAACGCGGCAAAGGCACCAGCTGAAACAAAAATAAATATAAAAAAATGTCAGCCTATGAAACAGATTGTTGCGTAGAATAACGAAGATGGTAAATTTTGAGCCTGGAAAATTTGTGATTGAAGTATTGTTCGGCACTGTAACAGGCAAACTGGGAAAAAGCAAGTCGGCGTTTTCCAGGTAATAGTCGAACCTATGACCTTCCAATTACTACAGTCAACTCTCTCTTAAACACCCAGGGGCCGGTTGTTCGAAGCAGGGTTGAGGTAACCCAGGGTTAGATTAAATTAAATCTACTTTAATCTACCTAACCACTCAACTCACAACATGGCGGTATGTGGACTTTCCGTGCATCAGGGCAATACGGAAAGCCGTAAAAACCTAGAACAGAAGTTTATCTTCCAACTCGGTTCTCTTAATCCCCACGGTATCAACGAACGTTTCTCATTCATTTAATCATTCATCTAATTTATTCACTTCCATTCACACAATGCTATGGTTCCACCAATAGGATGGCTCCAAACTTCTCTATATAAATTGAACGTAACCCACAATCCTCTCATTCGCTCCGACGAAGGGCTAACGCTCGAAACGTCAGCACCTCCCATTCACCTTACGGTGGTATAACTTACTTAATCAACTCGTTTGATTTATCCAATTTCTTATTCTCGATAAGTTTCACGATGGAAGGTTCACTCTAAGTGATCGCTCGTAAATTTGTCTCTCCAAATATTCACTCTTAAATTTTCGCTCATACACTAGTGCATCGTAAAGGTTGGGGAACAAAAAGCTATAATCTTTCTCTTGACTGTCCTCCATGCCTTGTGCTTTTCAAAATGGCGGATAAGATTTCAATGAGCCAGCGAGCAAAAGTAACGAGCCAGCGATATATCTCAGTCAGCGATATATCCCTAACAATGTAGGTAGGTACGTGGTGTAAGCATCGTGTATGGCTATGGAGAGCAATGTATGCCATATATTCACTAACGGGGAACCACTATATGATGCTTACACCACGTACCTACCACAATGTAACGTTGAAAAAACGACAGAAACCGTCTGCATTTTATGAACGGTGCCAGCCTTCGGCTGGACCCCGGTAAAAAGAAACCCGGGTTAAAATTTAACCCGGGTTTAGCGGTAATCAGCCTTCGAACAACCGGCTCCTGGTCGTTAAGAGACAGTTTACTAAAGTTTGTTTTATTCCCTTAAAATCAAGGGAGGATGTCAGTGCTCGACCTTAACTTTATAAATCGCTGGTCCTTGTACAAGTTGAACTGAAAATTTACTAGTCCTGAGTAAATCTGTGGTAGTCCTGTGGTAGTCGGAACATTGCGAGGAACGCATCGAAACAGCGTTTACAAGACGTATATTTTGTTTTCACCTTGTATTACTTTTTAAACATTACAAACTACAAAGTAGTTACTGGTCCTGTGACTAGTGGTTCTAAGTTTCTACTAGTACAAGAAGCATTTTGCACTAGTCCAGGATTAGTGGACCACCGCTAAGATCGAGCACTGGATGTCATGTGGAGATCGTAGACAGAAGCGCAACCAACCCCCCAAGATTACCACGTCAAACAACTTTCCCTGTTCGTCCCCGGTCTTTCCCAGACTCTGTCTCTTGGCCACAGATCCTCAACGCGATGTTGGAGCTTCACGTATCAAAGACTCAGGAAAAAAAAGACACTGCTCGCATTCTAAGTCTCTATTGACTCCTCAACACCATGGCGTAATAGCATAATCATTAATTCACCCATAAAAGAAACCCACAAGACTTAAAACAAGTAACTGACATTGAACGCCTTCGATCACAGCTTGTCCACATTCAATCAATCTACCAACTACCATATTTGGAAAATCAAGAGAGGGCAAATGAACCAATCAAATTGACTTCAGTAGGGCAAGCAGTATCCAAATATGGTAGTTGGGAAATATTGAGTCTGGACAAGCGGTGAACCTGAGTTACATGTTTCAAGTATTATGGGTTTCCACACATAACAGTTAACAGTTTAAAAACTCTATAAACTTTGCATACAATGGACACTTGTATCACCTTGGTGCTGGAAGTGTGACGAAGTGGTCTGAAACTTGGCAAACAGTTTACTGGCCAGATTAGTGCCATCAGCTAACAACGAGGCAGCCACGTTACTATGGAATACCACACTAGCTCCAGATGCACTTCCTGTTACAGCCAGAACTTGGATTGGAACTTGAGGAATAAACGCTGAGAACCCACTACAATAAAACAAAACAAAAGTGCTGAAGTTACGGTCCTGAACGGTGGTACTCTGTGGATAAAGCCTTGCACTGTACTGTGCTGTGGTAAGGTTTGTTTTACTACACAGTGAGATTTTATCTGTGGATCAAACCATGCAGTGTGACCATTCTTTGTAAAGCTACTGAACAGTACTGTACTGTGGTACTGTTTGTTTTACTATACAGTGTGGTTCTAACTTTTTCACCTGTGGATCAAATCATGCAGTGTGACCATTCTTTGTAAAGCTACTGAACAGTACTGTACTGTCGTACTGTTTGTTTTACTATACAGTGTGGTTCTGACTTTTTCATCTGTGGATCAAATCATGCAGTGTGACCATTCTTTGTAAAGCTACTGAACAGTTCTGTACTGTGGTACCGTTTGTTTTATTATACACTGTCACTGTGTGGTTCCAACGTTATGAAAGATTATTTCCATAATACCTGAGGGTCCCTAGTGAGGCTTTCCGTATTGCTGAGTAGACTAAAATGTATCCATGGAACATTTGGAAATTCAGGCTGTAAGCTCCTGAAGAAAGACAGAAAAAAAAGCACAGTTATCATTTATCTGAAGACTTATAGAGGTCAGTTACACTGGAAAACAAAAAAAACACTGTACACATTTATTTATCGTAATAGCAGAGAAACTTTAAGCAAGAGCTTTTCTTAGGTATTTCAAAACAACTTAGCTGGATCAACTGAGAATTGATACTGGTTTGAGTAAGGAAGAGCTAGTAAGTAATAACATTAATTGATCATCGCAGTTATGTACACAACTTAAGCAGCTGTAAATTTGAAGCCTGAAAAAAACTCAGGCTTGAACGGGATTCAAACCCATGACCTCTGCGATACCTGAGCAGTGCTCTACTTACTGAGCTAGTTGGTAGAGCACTGCTCCGGTATCGCAGAGGTCATGGGTTCGAATCCCGTTCAAGCCTGAGTTTTTTTTTTTCAGGCATTAAATTCACAGCTGCTTAAGTTGTGTACATAACTGCGATGATCGATTAATGTTATTACATATTAATCCGTAGTTCAAATACATGGTCTTTCATAATTATATTCATTTGCAAGAGCTAGTAATGCTCACAGAAGACGGTGGAAAGTAGAGGCTGCTGGTGAATGGAATCACCCAGTGCCGACCCAACCATAAATAGATAGAACAATCCACTCACCCACAACAAGTCTTTTTGGTTCAGCCAATGAAGTAAAACCTCACTTACTATGATAGGACGTCAGTGTGATCATGACCCTCCTCTTCTCAAAACCAACGTACGTTTCCAGTATGATGGTGTCTGGCCGAGATGCATGCCGCCAACAGTTTTGATGATGAAGCAACGGCCCCAGGATAAGCTCGACAGGATAAGGATCTCCACACATCGCACACAACATTATTCTGTCAACAACAACGAAAAAAAAGACAACGGTCCTCAAATAGCTACAATTGACAGCTATGGTGATACAGCTTTTTCATTTGCAGTACCGAAAGTGCGGAATGCCTTGCGATAGAACGTATGTAGCTGTTTTGAAAACTGCTAAAAATTTTTCACAAAAAGATATCTTTCACAAGGATATTTCCTTACTTCAAATCTGGTTCACTGCTGTCCTTCAAATCTTCAATGGAAAGATCAGTTCGTGCTTGCTGTTTCAAATTCTCTAACAGGCCACGCATGGCATCAACCACTTGTGTCTCGTGAATCACTTTTCCAGCCGAAAACCGCGCGACTGGTATGTCAATGAAAGTTGCATTGTACCTGAAAATGAAGATGGTCGATACAATATTTAAGAAATAGAAAACATGTACCGTTCTATCACAAATGCCGTGCTCTGATTGCCTACGCTACTCACTATCTATTCTGTGATAGATAGTGAGTAGCATAATGATGGCCGCTTCTTCACGTTTTCGAAGTGTCCATGAAGAAGATTCAGACAGTTCACTGGTTGAGGCTGTTCCAGAAAAGACAAAGTTTTGAACGACTTGTAGATTTATACTAAAACAATTAGATTATTCGTTCTCGATTTCTATGCTCAGATTTCTAGCCCCACAAATCCAAGTGGAAAAAGACTCAGTCCGTAACTTACAGCGCGGACCTCGAACTCGGTTAGTAAGAGGTATTTATTATTTATAATGTGAAAAAAAAAACTTTACACATATAATTTGTTACACATAAAAACAATCATACCAGGAAACTATATATTACAATACTGACAAAATAATTAAAACTTTGGGTCTGGAAACTATAATATTATATAATAAAAAGTACATAAATTCATAAACTATGTGAGATAAAACCTTAACATTTTCAATCAAATTAAATTCCATTTCACTTTCACCTGTATACATGTGCATGTCATGCAGGGAGACTATGAGAGCTAATGCTAATCACTTTGGTGCCTTTAAATTAACAGACAGAATTGCAATAACTTGGAGTGTTGCTTCTTATGAAAGGAATAATAATAAAAATAATAATAATACCAATTTATTAATTGATAAGGTGCACATTCTATATCCTATACATATTCTACCTATCTATCTATCTATCTATCTATCTATCTATCTATCTATCTATATATATTCAAATGCACTACAACATAATCATTCTGGAAGACAGATGAAATTACATTTACAAGGACCAGACCACAACACATTCTATGTTCTATATAAATTCTACCTACCTACCTACCTACCTACCTACCTATCTACCTATCTATCTATCTATCTATCTATCTATCTATCTATCTTTCTGTCTGTCTGTCTGTCTCTCTATCTATCTATCTAATCTATCTATCTATCTGTCTGTCTGTCTGTCTGTCTCTCTATCTATCTATCTAATCTATCTATCTTTCTGTCTGTCTGTCTGTCTCTCTATCTATCTATCTATCTATCTATCTATCTATCTGTCTGTCTGTCTGTCTGTCTGTCTCTCTATCTATCTATCTAATCTATCTATCTATCTTTCTATATATTCAAATGCACTACAACATAATCATTCTGGACGACAGATGAAATTACAGTTACAAGGGCCAGACCACAACACCAGGACCTATATTTGTATGTACCCTACTCTTTGCAAACAGTGTGTGGGTTTTTCACTTCCCACAAAGTTATTATGCACAAGTGTTGTGACACGGGAGCTACGGTTTCTCATCTTTATCCGAGAAGATTAGAAAGTTTAACCATTTGCAGATGTCATTGCAAAGGCAGAGCTTTCTCCTCAGTAATTTATAGATCCTGTGTGACGGTCTGGCCAAGGTTGGAACCCACAACCTCCCACACGATCGTCTTGTGTTCTACCAACTGGGGTAACTACATGCTGACGTGCGATCTCACCCAATAGAAGTGTAAAGCGTCTTTGAACATATTCACAGGAAAAAGTGCGCTATATAAACTCAATATCATTAACTGGTCAGCAGTCAAAAACAGAACCAAGAAAAACCCTTTGGAACAAGAAGAGATATAACAACCAACTAAATCCAAATGAGAACTCAAGAACATAACCCGGATCACAGAAATGGGACGCAAGTGCTCTCACCACTGCCGGCACCAACCGTGCTCCTCAAAAATGAACAGAGAATGTAACTCATTATTGTATGGCTACAATAGTATGTACACTCTGATTGGCTGCTAAACTGGCATGATTTCCCTGAAATGACCTCACACTTGCCTAATAAGTAGTATTTAATTACCTGGAAGCTAATTCCTGGCCTTGTTTTCTTAGGTGATGTAAATCGTCATTGTTAGGATTTCTGGCCAGAACAAGGAAAGTTGGTGGAGGAACCTGCATAGGGTTTGATTCTTCAATGCTGTCATACTTGGATTTCACATTCAGTTCATCCAGACAGTCACGCACAAAGTTCAGGGACTCAAGAGACCCAAACACACAAAAACATCCTAAACAGAGAGGAAGTAGGACAATATAAACATTGGAAATTTAAGACTTACAAATTCCCACCTCCCTCCCCATCACACACACACACACAGACACAGACACACACACACAGACACACACACAAACACACACACACACACACGCAAACACACACACACACAGACACACAGACACATACACACTCACACAGACACACACACACAGACACAAGCACACACACGCACACACACACACACACACACACACACACACAGACACACACAACAAGAAGATAACTTGCACCTTTCTTTCCAGGTGTCAAACTTGAGGTTGCCAGGGTGGTCTAACCAATAACTTTATGCTCTTTCACTACTGAGTGAATACTCACAACACAAAATGTGGTTACAGTACTGTGCCAAGGTAAATTGACACTTCTAATCGAGACGAGGATAGAGACTCTATCATTGATACTCTATACTTGCCAGTATTAAGGATCAAGTTAAGTATGAGTCTTGAGAATGATTTTCTTTAAGGAGCAAACAATGACCTTGCAGGGCTCAACGTTGTGACCTGTGGGGTCGCCAATGCGACTAGATTTTATTCACTGGCAACTAAGTTTTCACGCCTGGTCGCCAGGATTGCCCCAAGATTTTTTGATTTAGTTTTAAAATTTCTTAGTGAGTTCAATACTCTGATACTTTCGTGTTCGCATATGAAGCCGATGAAATCGTTTGTTTAGGTTTATTAAAAGACCTTAGTGTATTATATTCTATTTTTTCTTGAAGATAATTTTGGCGACTAGAATACTTGTCCTGGCGACCAAAAAATTAATGAAAACTTGGAGGGCAGGTGGCCCCAAGATTTTTTTCTGAAAGTCGAGCCCTGCCTTGACAACTGATTGCTTCCACACTATATAAATAGTGCAGTACTTAATGAATTCTGTGAATTATTCTTTCTACAGTATGACTTGCTGTCAATTTGCAACAAAAACAACCAACAATTGAAGGGGTGCATGGAAGAAGGCCCTAACTGACTCTTGATCTGATTTCAAATTCTCCCCTTTGTCTTACAAGCATTTATCTGACAACATGGAAGGAGAATCTAACAGTTCATCAAACGTCACTTGGGCCTTTATTCCAGGCATCCGTTCGATTGATTTTACCCTTTCACACACACAGAGAAACGTTGAGTCATAAAATGTGGTTCCACCTTTTAACCGTTTCACTCCCAAAGTGAAACCTTTGAATCATACAGTGTGGCTCTAACTTTTACCCTTTTCTCTCCAAGAGTCAATCACTGAGTTATACAAGATGGTTCTAACCATTTCAGCCCTGGAGCTAACCTTTGAGTGAATTTGTTTCTCTCCCAGTCACTGGTAATACTATAGATTCAAAAATATTGAATTGATCTGAGGCTAAATTCTCGAAAGAAATTTTTAAGGAATTGTATGTGTTGCAGTTAATTTTTGTTTTCAGTTAATTTTTATTTTGAACTAGATAATTTTTTTCTTCCTAGTTAGTTTTATTCTTAACTAGGTGATATTTTTTAAACTAGGTGACATTTTTTTAACTAGGTGATATTTTTTTTAACTAGATGATATTTTTTTAACTAGGTGACATTTTTTTAACTAGGTGATATTTTTTTAAAAAAATACAGGTCACAGGTCATTGTTTTACCAATACAGAAATTATCCTAAACATTCATTAATACCAACCTTGGGACTTATCAGACCTAACATTAGCTTTAATGAATGTTTAGGATAATTTCTGTATTGGTAAAACAATGACCTGTGACCTGTATTTTTTTAAAAAAATATCACCTAGTTAAAAAAATGTCACCTAGTTAAAAAAATGTCACCTAGTTAAATAAAATATCACCTAGTTAAAAAAAATATCACCTAGTTAAAAAAAACTATCTAGTTCAAAATAAAAATTAACTGAAAACAAAAATTAACTGCAACATATGCAACTCACTGAAGAGAACTACGACTCAGGCACTTCATTTGTACTATCTTTTTCTTTTTGTGTTTCAAGTCACACAGATGCTGTAGAGGTCTGTTTGTATTCAAGCCAGTTCTTCTTAAAGCAGTGGTAAATTATATACCTTGAGATGACATATCATTGCCAGACAATGCATATTCTGGAAGATCCATATCACCATTGACAACCTGAATATCAAGCTCATATATCCTTCCATCGAGGGCAAATTCCAAACCTTCCGTGTCGCCATAAGAGCACTGATTCTGCAAGGAAGAAGTTACACCCAGTCAGCACACTAACATTCAACTGTCCACTGCAACAATATAAAATATTACCGCTTTTACTAAATATGTCACCTATGAGTTTAATAATTTCCATGTTTCTGGGTCACTTCCTAATTTCTTTAGAGACCTTGATGAGCTGCTGGCATATTTTAATACACTATATATTTAATAAAAATAATAATAATAATAATAATAATAATAATAATAATAATAACTCAACTCATAGGAGGTGACTAGTGTTGAGTATTTCAAGATGGTGAGCCAATCAGATTGCTCAAACAGCCGAGTCTGTATATATTAGGGTTCAATTTTATCCTTGGTTCAAATTTGGTTTTCTTTTTTTTCAGTTATGATAATTTGATAACAACAAATTTGAAACAGAGGAAAATATATTTGAACAAAGGATAAAATTGAACCACAACACATTAAATAAAGATGCATTTTACAGAATGTTAATGACTCCTGAACAAAAAGGGAAATCAATTCTTCCCATGTACCATAATAATTTTTTTTTTATATTTTCATTCCAACGTTACTACAGTACGCAAAACTACAACAACAAAGGGCAATCAATTCTTCACACTGAGGATTGAACCTATGTGCATATGTAGCATAATAAGTTATTTTTTTATATTTTCAGTATGCAAAACTACAACAAAAGATTTTCATAAATCAAGAACTGATATGATATGTTGCAGCTAAACATCAATCCTACAATTAACATATATTAAAATTTCATACTTGGATTTCTCTTTCCATTTCTTGAGCAAATCCCCCACTGCCAAGGATAAGAAGGCCCACTTGGCTGTCATCGCTGTCAAGGGTTTCATCGCTGTCCATAAACTGTGGCCTGAAAAACAACAACAACAACAACATAAAAAATAAATAAAGGAAAGAGGGTTGGGGCCTGTAAGAAACTGAAAAACAACTTGAGAAATAACCAAAAACTGAAAAACTGCTCTTGATTTCCAATAAAAGTGAACACCAAATACTGGTCACTTGTCATTTACCAAATCTGAAAACTGTTTGTATTTTTGGCAAAAATCAAATGCTAAAAACAGAGAAACCACAAACCAAAACAGACAGGAAGACTGAAAACCAAAGTTATCAGTGCAAAATCTGAAAAAAGTTAACCTAGAAAATGGCCAAAATCGTCAAAACCTAAAAACACCAACATCCCTTTCATTAAGCCAAGAAAAAGCCTAGAAAAGCACTCACAATCCCTATAAAGACAAAAATCTCCCATCTGACAACAATATCTATAACAACATGCAACTATAGGGCCTGATTGACATCCTTAGATAAAAACTGATCAGAGATAATACCACTGCTTAATGAACAGCTTTTTAGCATTCAACACAGCCATGGCAGGGTGTAGATTTTGATGCTTCATCATTCAATTTTGCCTTACAGTTGTAACTGTGTTCGCATAGAGGTTCTTACATTACACGAACTCCTACGCATGTAACATAAACTGGACAGGTTAAATTATGAGAAAATGACCTTCACAGAATTTAGGCTTCAATAAATCGAAAGTTTTAAACACACAAGACGCCTATTTTTGAAAGTTCTCTTGATGTGAGCTTACTCCATAGCAAAGTGCTTCTATAAATAATCACTATTCATAAAACCTGTACATCAGTTGCAAAGCATACTGTCATCCTTAATGCACACTTGATGACAGATGGGAAAAAGGTTTAGTCCAACTGATTATCATTAGCATACTATATGTGAGGCAAATGTGATCTGCAACAATGCAGATAACAGCAAAGAGTAGGTTATTATAGTAATTATTCGAATCAAAATGACAAATTTAGGTCGAAAGTACATTTTCAAAAAGCCTTGTTATTTCATGGTTTATTTACAAGCAAACTGATTAGTTTTCCATTTGCCACTGAATGCCTTACAATGTCATTATTGTATGTCCATTCAAAGTTTAAGCCTTTGAGAAAAACTGCTACTAAATTTCCCGAGAGCACTAGACAAAAAATAACGTTATTTTACCGAACAAGATTGACTGGTATGAAAATGTTTTAATGTTTTCAACGGCTTCCATATCTGTTACATATGTTACGCATGAAATAGCGCGAACAACAAGAAATATGTAGCCATCTTTATGTTGGCGCCAAAACATCTACTAAGTGAATGGAAAAACATTCGGGGAAAATTTATTTGCTTTGCATTGGAATGTAACAACCTCTATCAAAGTGCAGCAAATATTTTGAGAAAGTACACAGCAAAGAAAACGAAATGTTCGGTATTTTCCCCAGTCAAGAAATTTTAGGCACGTCGCCTACGCGTCGCCTGTTCATTTCACATGAAACTTGCAACAATGGCCAGGCACGTTTTGACAAAGGGAGGCGAGAAAACACGTCATGTTTTGCGCCAAAGGACATAACAATAATGGTTTTTACTAGCACGAAGGGTTCAAAGAAGTCAAATAAAACAATGGATAACCGCTACAAACGCCATTAAGAGTTCATTCTTGTAACTTACAACGAATGGAAGTTGTAATTTGCTAAACATAATTTTCAAACATACCTGTATGTTGTAGTGGCGACAATTTCTTGCATGAGACGATCGCGGCATCTTTCAGCCCCACTGAGACACCTTGTGGGACTGTGCAAAAGCGCAATGTGGTTAATCAGTCCGATTTCTCGGTCGCTGTCGAGTTTTTCCAACCGCTTGTAACGATCGTCATCAGCTAACGCTCTCTTGATGAGCCGGATGTCATCTTGGGTTATGGAGGGACGCGTATTCGGTTCGAGTTTAGAAAATAACCCTGCTGATTCAAATAATAACTCTTGAAAATCGGCTTTCGCCTTTTCAGTGATGTCCCGTCGGTAAATATCGAAAATCTTTGTTTTGTCTGAATCGTCGAGGTACTGAAAGCTTTCTTCGTTCTGTAAAAGCACGGCAGCCTCTAGCCATGTCGTGCCAGGCCGAATTTTCGAAGTCAACTCGAGTAGCTTTCGAAACTCATTTTGCATTCGCAATCGCTTTTCTGCAGCTTTTAACTTTTCGGCGTGGTTTTGAAAAACTTGCTCCGCCCGTGGAAGAGAGAGTACATCGACAGGAATCCGCGTATCATCGGTAAGAAGATGGTCACTTTCATTCCAAGCTGTTTCCTCCTGTAATACTATCATCCATTTTAAAAATTCTTTATGATTTCGAATGGCCTTTTGACAATTCTGCCAGTTCCATTGGCAAAGGTCCATCGACGATGCACTTGGCATTAGCTCGTCCAGAGCATTCGGTAATCTGGACAAATATCCATTTAATTTTCTCTCCTCGAATTCTTTCCTAAGTTTACGAATATGCTTGTTAAAGAGTCGCTTGCAAGCTTCCAAACCACACAAATCCCGATGGACGTGGAACTCCCTCTCGTTTTCGACTTGTTTTTTCGCGTTCTTCCAAATCATTCTGAAATCTGTTACTTTCCTGTCAATAAGTCTTTGAAAATCCTGCGAAGCTTTCTCAACAATTTCGCGCTGTGTCCGCTGCGCCTCCGTGAAAGGGATGATTTTGGAGCGCACCCTTCCCCTCTCGATCATTTGGGCCAGAACGAGAAACGCTAAATCCACGTTCACATTTTCGTGAGAAGAAGTTTCCACAATGGGAATATTCAGTTTTTTGGACTGAGCAAAACGATGAACCTCTTGAAGCAAATTCAACTGAGTATCATCGCACTTTGTCGCCACCAAAATAAACGGCTTTTTGCTTTTATGAACGTAGGCAAGAATAGACGACAACAACCTCTCTTGTTGTTCTTCGAGCCGCTTCGATTGCGTGGCCTCGGCATCATAAACAACAAGAAATCCCTCTATATTGATCTTTCCTCCGGGCAAAGTAACCTGCTCGTAGTCATTTTGCAAGGCAACTTGATCTCGACTTATGTACATGAGTTTTTCTGGAGAAGAAAGCTTTGGAATGGCACATCTTTTGGGGTAAGGCGTAAGTTGACCTCCTCTGGATAGTGGCATGAGAGTAGCATCATCTATAAACTCCGTCTGCTCGATAACATGAAAGAGATACTCAGTGCCGTCTTCCGTTGTTTTCGTAACATGTCCCCAGTACAAGTATTGATCGTTGTTTAAAACTCTGCCGCCAAAATCCGAGGAACTAAATACCGAGGTGTGTTCGGTAATGTATTCGTCGGCCAACGGTCGAACAAACCGATTACACAAACATGACTTTCCAACGCCATAAAGCGATTGATCTCTATCTAACCCGGACAATCCCACCACAGCGACGTTTACACATCGTATTTCACTACTTTTTTTGGACATAACGCCGCTACACGGCCAAAGTCTGTAAGGAACTATTTCAGCGAGCACACTCGCCAAACACCGCTAGACGCCATTTTGATTTTTTGTTTGATTGTCCCAGGAAGTCACGTGATCATTTGTGCAATGCGAAGCGCGTTCAGAAAACGGGAAGTGAGGTAAGAGGCCGAAAATAATTCATTGCATTGTTTATGTTCCAAAAAATTATCCCTGGAGCAATGATTCATTCAACCAACGCCAGGAAAACAAAAATCCCGCAAGTCATGAGGCCGGAATATTTCAAAGGAAAATCTGTAAGCATTGCAAATTCCTTTAAAGGGTGCGGATACCAAGGTGTGTCGATACCCGCGCCACTGCACGTTAGAATTGAAATTCTAACACTAAAAATGTTCTGTTAGTGACCTTCGTAAGAGCCCAAGCAGATGTTTATGCAAAGTATGCCACTGTGTTCATTCCAAACAAGGTGCTAGGATTCCAACTTTGTAATAACTTAATAGATTTTGCGCACAAGTTGAAAGATAAGATATTGAAAAAAGAGAAAATTAAAAATAATGTTCATGATAGCTAAATGAGGACTGCCGGTTGACAAGTCTAGCCCTGTGCCTAACCCTCCCCTGCTTAGGTTATGCAAAGGTGTGATAGTTCAGTCTTAATATATACATGACATTGTGGGCAATGTTTAAATTTAGCCGTGAATTACTCTATTTTGGAAGATGCACCACAAAGAATAGTGAAGACGCGAGTTCCCAACAGGTTACAAATTGTCTCATTTGACCAATAAGAAGTAAACGGGAGCCGATCTTGCCACAGATCTCCCTAAATAAATCGTGAAAAATAAATAAGACGGGGATTACACATGTTTAGTTGCGAAAGTTCCTGTAACACAAGTCATGTGAATTGCATTATCCAAATAACATTGTCCTCCAACCGTTAGTGGAGATTTGGTATCGTTATTTCAGTTTATTTACAACCAGTATGTTAACAATTTCCGTTTTCCCACAGACGGCGCAGTTACCGTTGTTTGAGTAAATGTATGGGTCCGTGAAAGGAAAAACACGGGATATGAAGCCACTGAAATGGGCCTTATTTTGAATTTTCGATAGTTTCGTTATGTCAGTAAGGAGATTCAGACTTAAAAGTGCATTCTAAGATCTGAGTAGTAATTCTCCCTAGTGAGTTCCATATACTTCCTCATGTGTTAGTATGGAGAATTAGATGTTCACTCCCAAGATCTGAGTAGTAATTCTCCCTAGTGAGTTCCATATACTTCCTCATGTGTTAGTATGGAGAATTTGATGTTCACTCCCAAGATCTGAGTATGATTCTTCCCAGTGAGTGGTATACACTTCCTTCTATGAATGTTAATATATGAGAATCTCATATGTGCACTGCGATAGACAGATTAAAATAAATGGAAGATCCTTGTAGTTATGCACCTATCAATGTTAAGCCGGCGGGGGGTGGGGGGGGGGGGAAAGTCAGGGCATGGGGTGGGGATTTGACATTTTTGAAAAATTTGCCGTCAAATTCCCTGCCCATGGGCAAATCATTCCAGTCAAATGCAACCAAATTTCCCCACCCCGGGCTGCACATCGCTGTCAAATATCCCAAGGCTGGACCCAAAGAAAGATTCAAATATTCCCTCTCCCGGGAGAACAAGGTCAGTCAAATGCCCTACCCCAGGGCCAACAAAGACTATCAAATCCCCACCCCATGCCCTGACTGCCCCCCCGTCGGCTTAACATTGATAGGTGCATTATGTAAGCAAGCCTGCATTTTTTGAGGTCTTAAGCAACTGACTATGTTGGTTACATAACTGCGAGGTTCTTTCATTTATTAAATAAATTCCTTATATGTTACTGATGGGGAATTTGATGTCAACTCTCAAAGTCTGAGAAGTAATTCACCTAAGTATAATTTTGTAGAAGGACTCGAAGTTACACACTAGCCACTTGGACGGTGAAAGCTTGAAGGTCAACAGAAGCCCACGCGTTTATGCGTGTAGGCCTCGCGGAATTTTGTA
Source organism: Ricordea florida (assembly GCA_949710005.1). Lineage (NCBI taxonomy): Eukaryota > Metazoa > Cnidaria > Anthozoa > Corallimorpharia > Ricordeidae > Ricordea > Ricordea florida. The sequence continues at coordinate 2,576,273 of OX453283.1, read as the reverse complement.
CCTCGATATGCAAAAACTGATAGTTCTGTCTACGGTTGACCTGGGCACTTGTAGGGGTGGCGAATGGTCCTTAAAAACGCTGGGTCTCGCAAAATTTTAGTCAAATTTCATGGGTCTCGCAGTCTCGTTTTTTAGCCGTTATGTGCGTCTCGCAGTTTCGATTTTTATATGACAGAGTCTCGCACTCAAAACACTTTGAAGTCTCGGGCTCGCAAAGAAAAACGCTTGTCTCGCCGTCTCGCAAAGTCTCGCATTTACCATTCGCCACCCCTGAGGGTCTCCCAGGGGTTTGGGGGAACAAGGGAACATTGGCAAAATATCGAAGGGAACAAGGGAACATTAGCCAATTTTTGGGAACAGGGGAACAAAATTCGAAAAATTACAAAGGGGAACAATTTACGAAAATGTGTGGGAACATGGGAACATAGGGCAATTTTGGAAGGGAACAAGGGAACAAGGAACCTCCTTGGGAGACCCTCACCCCTACTTGTCGCTTCCCAGGGAAGTTTCGCTAAAGTAAGGAGACATTCAGTAATCCTTTCAGTCCCAGAAGTGATCAACACGGAACTTCTCCTTTCCTTTCTCCTTTCTGTAAGGAAAACTGACTATGAGAATTGAACAATTGAAAACGATCAACTCAAATATAATGAATTGACCTAACACCAGATTCTCAAAATTCATTGGCAAGAAAATGCATGGTACACACTCGGGAGAATTGCTACTCAGATATTGTGAGTGAAAGGGTTAAGGTTAACTTGAGGGAACACCTAGAAAGAATGGGACTGCGCGTAAGCTACGACAAGGTGCAAAATTCCTTGACACACTGCTCCTATTTGGAATGTCAGTCAGTTGACCAATGGTTCTCGCACATCAAAGTGCCACCTCACCCCACCCCACCCCTCCACACCCCTTATCAATGTTGCCAACAATGCAAAACCATGCTGAAAACTGAAACAAAAAAAACAATGAAAGGGTGAGAGGCAGACGGAGCTGGAAAATCAGGAAGGATTTGTGCCTAAAGCGATTTAAAGGAAGAAGGGTGTTCTCTTTTTTTATTCAGACCGGCTCAACAATTTTGCAACTAGTTGAAGCAATGAGTGAACCCTGGGACGAATTGCCACCTGCTGACCGTACTGAACGAGGGCTCGGAGAATAGATGTCAAAAATACATCCTTTCGGAAGGGGGGTGGAGTAGCATTTTGTGTGCATTTTCTCTACATTGGCGATCTTGTTTAGCGATGTGAGCGAAACGAGTTCCTAAATCTAAAAAAGCCAGAGGTTGGATCGTCTGAGAAATCTTGAAAGCGGTTTTGATTTTTTGAGAAGTTCGAGTTCAATTGATGTGCAAATATGGCGCGAACTGATGTCTCGAGCACCTTTCAACTCGCCGATGCAACTGATAAAGACAGCAAACTGTTTTTCTCTCGATTAAGAAAACTAAATGTCAGCAACTCGTGTGAACTGGCCTCCTTTTTGGAAGACTACAAATATCGTAAGTTGATTGTCTCTGGGTTCAATCGTGATCTTGTCATAGTGGGTCGGCACGAGTCTGCCATATTTGAGGATTTCACCCTTCAAGTGTGGAAAAAATACTACATTGACGAGGATGTTGTTCAAATCGGAGTTTTACAAGGGAGTTTATCTTTTCCTGTTGAGGTATGGCTAAACCATGAGGGCTTAACTAGTGTGTAGAACGTACGTAGTAAGTTTTGTTGTCCGATCAAATTTTGAGTCTTCGTAAGTTTCCTGTGTTTATATTGTTGTTTTCGTCTCAAATCAAATTACATATTAACTGCATGTCGTACATAAATGAACTCATAGTTGATGAACTTGATTACATTTAATATAGGACTACTTATAATTTTTCATCATTCTAAGGCAAAGGATTTAGCTGCATTAGCAAAGACAGTGAAAAAACACAAGACACTACGGTATAGCACATTTTTGAAATAATTTTCATGGAAGCCATCTCGTGTTAAATGATCATGAAATAATAATGAGCGAGTCGAATAGGGTGTAAGTTTCGTGAACAGTGGGGATATTATAATCCAGAATATATTCACCTACCTTCAAGATATATTTGTTGCTTCAATCTAATGATATACTAAAATTTTGATTAAAATGTCACCAATGATAAAACAATGCTTTTCTGTAAACGAAAACCCCTTCGAAAAAATTATATTCGTGAACTTTTAAAAGCTTAAGCCGCACTCGTCTCTGAGAGCGAAGTTAAAATTTTTAAAATTACACACTGTACAAGTCCGTTTTGTTTCTACAGTCACTTTACCTACTATTTTTCCAGTATATTTGAGTTTCACCTATATATCTGAAGCCACTGATGGTCTACGCAGGTGTATATCACATTTACGTTGGGAATACCATTTCTGATAATTGATTTCGGCAGGAGATTAGCCACCGATCGTGATATGTTTTGTGTATGCCCATTTAAAGTAATGTTTTTCATAGGAGGGTTAAAGGTAGATTTAGGATTGAATGGTTTAATGTCTTTAATAACAGCTGGTGCTCTTATTTTTATACCATGTATGTCAGAATTTATCACCTACCGTCTATTATTCTTTATATATAGTAATGGAAACTTTATTAATGTGTCAACTTTCAAATCTATCGAACCAACACTGGGAAATTACTCAGCAACGTACAGTATACATGGATTTTAATGCTGTGGTTTTGACAAGGGACAGAAATAGTTAAGGAATAGTCACTTAATGCAAATTAGATTTTACTGTTAAATGGTATAAAATTTAGATCATTTTTTCTTATGGGAACGTGCATATATACGGTGTGTTTTTTTTTACAACTTATGGTTGTATTGGGTGTGGCAATGATGTTAAACTGTCAATAATTCAGTGGTTACTGACAAACCACTATGTATTTATTCTCTAAATAATTTGACTCTACTCCATTTTTGTGTACTTGAAATATGACTCCTGAAGCCTTTTGGAAGGTAGTTTTTGTTTTAGTCAAACTGATATGTGAAGGAGCTTAATGTACTTTGATCTTTCAACCAAGGAGCCTAATTTCTTCTGGAACTGGTCCAAAAAATTCTACTTTATTATCTTCATCAAATTTAAAGGAAAAAAATGATGATTTAAGATCCATATTTTACTGCATTAAAATGATAATAGATAATTTCTTCTTCTCATAACTGAAGAACATTTCATATGCTTTATTGATTGAAGAGACATCAAAAGAGATCTTCTATAAGTGGTTTATATCCCAACTGCACTGCTTCTCCCATCATGACAAGCATTGTAATGTATTGTTCAAAACTGGGGTGAAGAAAGGGTGGTTCATGGGGGTTTGAGAGAATGTGGTCAGGAATGGCTAACAATTGCATGTTGAAAAAATTTGAAATAAAAATAAAATTTGAAATTCATTCAAATTCCCTGTTGAGTTAGCCTGTGTACAGCTGTTTCCTAAATGTATTTCCTTTGTTGCTTGCATTTATCAAACTTAATAGGGGAGGGTTTCACACAGGCTCTGGTGTGCTGGCATTTACAAGTTTGTCATTCAAGTTCTCATATGTGCATTTCAGGGCGTTTTTGTTGGCAAATCGTCTGGCCGTGTGTATGTTTGCCAGGAGTGTGATGATTATCAAGAACAATGCATCGTATGCATTGCATACAGTTTGGAGCACTTCCTTGTGCGTGGGCCTCAGAAGTTGCTAGAGTACAACAAGCCACAGTGTTTGTTTGAAAACTGCTATGGGTGTTTCGACCCCCTTATTAAGGATAGAGTTTTAAACTCAATAGGGTTGTAATTTGGTTTGGGTTAAGCAGAAAGGCAACCCTTACTATAGTTTATTAAAACAGGGTTTAAGGGATAGCCTTGGCATGAAGCAAAGCAAAGCTTATTCCTTTGAATTATCCTTTCAGTCTAAAATATTATGTTTCCTTGGTTCTAAGTCTCAGTAGCTACCTGTAGCTCACACATCTAATAATCATAGAACAGTTGAACCTCAATTATCTGTACTTGTTGGGCCTTGTACAAAATGTCCAGACAATTGAGAGTCTGGATTATCAAAAATATAAATATTAATGAGACAGAAATGTAAACAATGGGGGTAAAGGAAATGGACTGTAATAGTGAATAGGTCATAGTTAGATACAGATCTGTTATGCGGTGATGATTTTTAAACTTGTCTAGCCAACTGGTTGATGCTTCGAAGCTTGAACTATTGTCCACCTCAACAGTGCTAAGAAAGGTTTTGCCTTACCAATGTCACATCTTATTAATATTTATGATGAAAACGGGACCAGAGAAAGAAGTTGGGATAATAAAAAAGTCCAGATAATCGTGTATTAATTGTCCTTGGTAATGGCTCTTGGTTGTTACCTGTTGCTAATATATCTAATAATCATACTCAAGTGTGTTATTAACAGTGACTTCAAGTTGCTCTATCTGAGGGCAATTCTTTCTCTTGCTGGATGCTCACTGGAAGTTGGCAAGTCCAAATTAAGAAGCCACTCTGTTTGTTCTCTTAAGATGGGTAGTTGCCTTATTGAAAGGTGACTGCTTACAGGATTGTAGGGCATAAAGTTGTAAGTGATTAAGTCCTATATTTTCAAAACATCCATTGTTACCTTTGCACTGACAAAGTAAGGAGAAGGTACATTTCAGACCTCCAGCTGTAACTGAGTTATATTTGGGGAGATTCTCCTTTGAAGTTTTATTCTAATGAAGTTTTCAAGGCAAAGTTTTGAGTTGCTGTGCTTGATGACAAAAACTTTTAACCTGCACAATGTGATCAACAGATGCTGAAAAACAGTTGAACTTAAATTGTACAAAACGTTTTCAGGAATCAGCTGTGTGCAAAATGAAAGCACCAGTGACTTCAATATCTGGAGTACAAATAAAGAAGAGAACCCGTGTTTGGTTTGCAAAAATAAGACTCGGATTGGTCACATAACTTATGGTATCTAGCACACTTTGCCCTTTCGCTCCTAACAGTGACCAATGAGTAAATTTTCTCTACAATGCTTAGCCAACATGTAATGAGAATATAGAAAATTATCAAAGCAAGGATATTGACTTGATTAATCACCAATTTCTCTTAACTGAATTTTGGGGAAATGCATGGCATTCTGTTTGAGGATTTACTAGTCATGTTGGGGGTGAAAGGGTTATGAAAACTGTGTTTTTCAATTAAAGTAATACTAGGAGAAAAGTTAAGTCATAATTTTATCTTTGAGATAACTCAATATATGTAAAAACTGTTAATTTAGTATGACGATATGAAAGTATGAGTAGTGGAATAAAAATTGTCTTACAGTAAAACAATGCAGTTGGTTGCATTTCTAGTTAAAAAAAAAAACATGGAAACCTACATAGTTTACGGTGCCATAATCTCCGAATTTGGGATCTCAGAAGTAAATTGTGGACGCAAGTTTAGAATGTGGTTTCAAAATTATTACTATGAAAAGTTCCCCTTCACACCCTATTGCATCCCCACCCTACTCCACCCTGGCGCGGGCAAGATGGCGGCGTCTACAAGAAACGTGAAATCAGAATTAAAGAAAAGTAAAGTTGTATAAAATTCTGTTTTTATTCCAAAACAATAGGAAACTCAACTCTTGCAAGGAAATTTCTTCACAATGTGAATTATAGTACTTAAAAAGTCCTTCGTGTGAGTTCATTTAACAAGGCGCAAGTACTTTTAATTAAGGCTAGCGCACTCTTCATTCTAAAAAAGAGACACCTACAAAATGCTTTAGAACGGAAATTATCACAATTATCAAAATCAGCTTAAAGCTGTTCTTTCTCATGGGCAGTCAACTTTATTCCTCCACAGGAGTCAAATAACACGCAGGAACATAACCTTTCTCGCCATCGGCATCAACAAGCCACCACTCGTCATTCCCTAACAAATCATGTTTCTGCAACACCACAACTACTTGGCCTTCATCTAAGCTTACCTCAGCCGCGCTGTTTGCCTCAAAAACAAACTCGGCATAATAATAAACATTCTCAGCCGGTTTTTCATCAGACGAACCGGCATTATCTTCCTTGCTAATTTCGCCGTCTTCAGGATCCTCCGCGGTTGTGATTTCTTTGTCCGTGGGGTCTAACGGTGAAAGGAAGCTCTGTGGTACATATCCTGTAGAACCGTTCCAGTTTACCAACCACCATTCTGGGTTCCCGCTCGTGTCGCAGTGTCGTAGAACCGCTACCTGGCTCCCTTCAGACACAGACAACTCACCGACGTTTTGTGACTCGAAAGTAAACTCCACAATGTGCATTTTTCCTTCTCCGGGAGTTACTTCCACGCGCTGTGGGTAATATGCGTCCTGAGGATTCTGGATGAAGAAAAAGGTAAAGAGGGGAACATATAAGGGTTTGCGGTAACACGGGATTGCTTTATTTCTATTGCGGTTTTACGGTAATTTTTATTTGAAAGAACCGTACTGCGGTTTTTACAATACTTAGCGGTGTACGGTTTTCTTGAAATTTCAGTACAGTTTCATCACTGTGATTGCAGTGTTTCTCCTTTGTCCGTAAGGTTTTCCGGTATCTATCGTCATCCTCAGTATCCATAGTCATCGTCGGTATCTATCATCATCGTCGGTAACTATCGTCATCGTCGGTATCTATCGTCACCGTCGGCATCTATCGTCATCGTCGGTATCTATCGTCATCCTCGTTATCTATTGCCATCCTCGGAATCTATCGTCATCCTCGGTATCTATCGTTATCCTCGGTATCTATCGTCATCCTCGATGCATGTCAAACTCGGAAAAAGGTAGTGTGGGAATAGTTTTTTAAGAAACTGGTGCTGCGTCGGTGGGGAACTGAAGCACAAGATTTTGGGATAATCAAACGAGTTGATAAAGTAAGTTATACCACCGTAAGGTAAAAGGGAGGTACTGACGTTTTCGAGCGTTAGCCCTTCATAGGAATGACGAAGGGCTAACGCTCGAAACGTCAGCAGCTCCCTTTTATCTTATGGTGGTATAACTTACTTTATTATATCTCTCAGTTAGTACGCGCGCTGTGATTGGTCAATTTAGCGGGCCGTACTTCACTGTACGGCCCGCTAAAGTTTGTTTTGGTCGCCAAAATGACTCCAGAGATATAATAAATATCTTATTAACCTCGTTTTCTCGGTCCGTACTGTAAAATACGGATCCTCGTTTTTTCCCGTCGATTTATGGCCCGCGCGCTTCGCGCTTGGGCCATAAATCGACGGGAAAAAACTCGGTCCGTATTTTACAGTACGGACCTCGAACTCGATTAATAAGAGGTATTTATTATATCTCTCAGTTAGTACGCGCGCTGTGATTGGTCAATTTAGCGGGCCGTACTTCACCGTACGGCCCGCTTAAGTTTGTTTTGGTCGCCAAAATGACTCCAGAGATATAATAAATATCTTATTAACCTCGTTTTCTCGGTTCGTACTGTAAAATACGGATCCTCGTTTTTTCCCGTCGATTTATGGCCCGCGCGCTTCGCGCTTGGGCCATAAATCGACGGGAAAAAACTCGGTCCGTATTTTACAGTACGGACCTCGAACTCGATTAATAAGAGGTATTTATTACACGTAACACGATAATTTTATTCCATAAAGCTGATTTGTAGAATTCTATACACTTTATTTTCACATGTGAAAAGAGCATATACAGCCAATCAGAATGGCGTACACCTGTTTCACGTGTGAAAGTATAACCAATCAACGATAGCGCAAGGTCTTTCTGAGCCAATAAGAATCGTGCATCGTTACATTCAAATTGCTTTTCAGATTTGGCGCCTTTTTTAGCGGCGCGCCTCCTCCAGATTTTTCTTGCGAAAACGGAAAAGGCCGAGGAAAGCTCTAGGTTTGTGTCGGTTGGTTACTCTGTAGACGAGTTTGTAGACTTTGTACAGCATCAAGAAAACAAAAACACATTGACAAAACACAGACAGATGTCTCGTTGCTCAAAAAAGTTTTAGTTTCAAAGAACGAGCTGAGAGAGAATGAAAATATTGATGCAAAAGATGTCTCCAATTTTCTGCTTCTAGTTCGAACATCGCTCAGGTATTTTCTTTCACGCTTCAATCGTTATTTATGAAAGAGTATTCCTCAACCATTATGAAGGAAATAACTTCAGCAGTTTATTTTCTTGATGTAGTGCGGACCAGTGCGATATTATACACTTAATGTATGGTTCCGAGGGAAACAGTTAGTTTTGTTTCCCGAGAGTCCTGATGTTTCACGAGACGAAGTCGAGGGAAACATCAGGACTCGAGGGAAAACAAAACTAACTAGTTTCCCGAGGGACCATACATTAAGTGCTTTGTTATATATTTAGACTTTCCCTTAGCAAAAACAAGCAAACAAAGACGGTACAACTCGGGCAACAACGCGGGCAACAACTGCGCAATTGTTTCCCGGTCGGGATACATTTAAATTTGTTCAAGGGCACGTGACCAAGAATCAACCAATCACAGTGCTCGTTTTGTTGAATGAAAGTCTAGATATATAACAATTTCCATTGTTATTAAATTTGCATTTGCTTCTGTTGTTAGTTTTTACTCAGTTCTAATTTGTGTTCAGAAAACTATTTCAATGAAAATTCTCCTGTTACGTGTAATAAACAGATCACGTCATAGAAAGTGCTTTGTACGGGGTTGTATTCACTCGTTGTTTGTATCAAAAGCCCTCACTCGCTCGTACCTCGCTCGTTCGGGTTTTTGACACAAACAACTCGTGAATATAACCCCGTACGTCGCACTTTCGATGAAGTAAACTATATTTATCAATTCGTTTGATTATCCCAATTTCTCGTGCTCGGAAAACGTTAGTGCGAGTGGAACCTAAGACTTTCTGATTACTAATTTGGAGGGTTTGCCACTTAGATATACGAGACTAGCAAATCTAAGCAGTTGTCCAGGATGTTTGTCCCACGAACCTACAATCCTGACAAAAGTGTATGGGACGGTATGCAGGATTCCCGTTGAAACATCACAATCTCAATCTTACCCTCCCCTTCCCCTTGAACAATGTTCATCAGCAAAAGTCGGACGCATGCGAAAGATATTGTAAAGTTTCTGTAATTCAACGTTGCATAGGGATAGCGGGGGAGGAATCTTTGTAACAAGTCTCTGAATAAGAAAAATCTCGGCTGTTTTCATATTATACGGAAAGAAACGCTACACAGGGTAACTGTCCCATGAGGTTTTCACGATCGTAGGCTATTTAACAATTTTTTCACCGATAATAACTGAGCTTGAGGTGAATAATTGTTTTACTATAAATACACAGGTGATTATTTCAAAAAAGAAAAGAAAAAGCATTGTACAATACGAAAAAAAATTTGTTATCAAAAGCGCGCGAACGACTGGCCGCCCTTTTGGTCGTCGAGGTCATTATCGGCTGATAATCCGAGATGGCGAACCAATCAACATGCGCGATTTTTTTATAATCACCTGAGTATTTATGCTATTGACTGATATGTGGTATTCACGCGTCTTTTCAGCGTTGTGAATTGCCAGCCAACTCGTAATGTTATTGGCACACACAACTCACTTGACTCGAAAAATAGCCAATCAGAAACAACCACACCTTATTGTTGGAAAATGATCAGGCTTTGTGGCAAAATTGTCGCATTTATCAGACTTTCACTCAAAATCATACTCACTTGTTTGGGGGTACTGCTTTGTTTTCTAGGCACAGGGCGTGGCCTGGGAGGGTCATCGGAGCCGACCCGTTGTGAGCGGGGTATGGGGGATGGGCTTATTTTGGTTCTTTCCACGGGCTCATCGCCTTTAGTGTTGAGCGTGTCATCAGTACCCTCCACTGCATTCTGTGGGCAGAGACCAAAAACATGTTAACTTTAACCTGTGGATAAAACCATGCAGTGTCACCATTCTTTGGAAAGCTACTGAACAGTACTGTACTGTGGTACTGCATGTTTTACTCTACAATGTGGTTCTAACTTTTTCATCTGTGGCTCAAACCACGCAGTGTGACCATTCTTTGGAAAGCTCATGAACATTACTTACTGGGTCAACTAAAGGTAAGGCAGGGAATCGCTGTGATTTTCTTTTCTTTCTTGAGCTGTCTTTGGCAACAAAACTACAAGGAATAAAGCTCAGGTCTGAAAACTGTTCTACAGCTTGAGCAGACCGCTTGGCGTGATGCTCCACAATGTCTCCTTCCCGGTTCTGCACAACGGGCAGCTGAAAGAGACAGAACATGCAAACAGGGAAAATTGCTTTGTTTGGTGTGCGCGCGGTGTCGGTAGTTTAAATCTAGATCATGTTTAACCCTTCAAGTCCCAATATCGATATTCATTTTCTCCTAACTGTTCTCGTATATGGTACTAGTGAGGAGAATTTGTTTAAACATCAATACAAATCTTTTTTAGATGATCATTTTCGTTATTCTCATAACATGAATGGTTGATGAACTGTGAATATTGTGATGAGAAATTGGATTCTGGTCACTACTGGGACTTAACGGGTTAAGTGAACCAATTCAAAAATCTTGGTGTATACTACGGACATTTACACTCAACAGTTATTAGCTGAAATCGAGATAAATATCTCTAAAGCGAATCAGAAATTGAAGAGAATAATTGTTTCAGTTTATACCAATGAACCAACCTCAGTCATATCTCTTTTCAATTGTAATATCAATAATAACAAAAAATACATGTCATTTACTATAATTTTGTTCCCCTCATCTGCCTCGACTAGCTTTGTGACTATTTAAGGGAAGGGCTCCTTATACCTCTCTTTAAATTTGTAAATAAATTGTTGTTGTTGTTGTTGTTAATCTCTCGGAAAAAGCTACATAGCTAAAATTGACGCCGGCCACTTGTATTTTTTCTTCAACCAAACTCACTTGCACAAGGAATTCCCAGACTTCCCGGGATAAAACAATCAGATTACTCAAAATACCAAGGTGTCTGAGTTGGTATATACTAATGTTGAATATCCCGAGATAATGAGCCAATCAAATTACTCAAAATACTAAGATTGCTGAGTTGGTATATACATAAGTTCAATGTTTCTCTTATCTCCATACCTCCAGTAGCTGCTCATACTCTTGTTGTATTTCATGATACAGTCTCCTTTGTGCCACTGCAAAGTTCTTCAGACAGTCTACCATTAACGCCATGCATTTTCTAGTAAATCCAGGAATTTCTTCCAGCAACTGAGTATTGAGCGCTTCGTAGTTCTTCTTCGCTAGTTCCAATTCTTCTTTTGCCTGAAAACACAAATTTAACTAAGGCCTTGCCGAGGAAAAGACAAGAAAAGTAACAACAGTTTTAACATGGTCTGCATTTCACATCATTTTTATTTTCTTTTCGGCTGAAATAATAAAGGTGGTATTTGTTGAGCCTGGAAAACTTGTGAAAGATGTATTTTTGGCATTGTCACAGTGAGAATCCGAGTTCTCCCAAAGAAGTACAAATCTTACTCATGGGAACAAGCCCATTAAACTAGGTTCATGGGACAAACATCCTGCATACTGCTAGGAAACGGGCGTAAATTCACAATTCACAAGGCAAAGATGATCTTCAAAATTTTAAATGGACAATGTCCGACTTACTTACGAGACAAGTTTAAGCTTTTCCACGAAATTCATGCAAAGCGAACAAGAAATTCGGCTCACAATATTATACTTCCGAAAGTTAAAAAGGGTCGGGTGTGCGGACTTTTACCTTCAGTGCAGCAAAAATTTGGAATAGCCTGCCAAATGAAATGAAAGCGTGTAAATCATACGATGGTTTTTGTAGCCAACTCAAAAGTGTGACTCTTTCGGCTTAGGTAGTTTTCTAGAAATGAATTTGTCATTTATATCTACGTAGCTAGGGATTTATAATTTGACTTGTATATTTTAGTTTTCTTTCTTTGAGGGCCACGTGTATATTATCTGTAGATATTTAGTGCCACCCTCATTAAAAAACGTTTATTATAATAATAATAATAATAATAATAATAATAATAATAATAATAATAATAATTGGTGCGACTTACGGCTTTCAGTTTGTCCCTGTCTTTGATCTTGTCAATCTTGTTTGACCAGCGATCATAGTCCAGGCATTTGTCGTGCCTCTTCTGAATCAAACGCTGGGGGCCTTGGAACAAGTTGAGTAGTGCCGTCAAAGGAGACAGAACTTGCCGCTGAACACAATCCATCTAAGAAAAGATGGGAAGTGGGATAAAAGATAATTCATTTTACACACGAGTTGCGGAAGGAATGTAGTGATAAGCAGCGAGGGAAATCTTGTCAATCAATAACAGTTATACTCAGCAATGGGCTAAATTTCAGAATACCCCGCCACTGATGAATAACAATAGAGTTCAATGTAACATGCCTCGTTCTTCAAAAGAAACCAACACATGTAAATGAAGTGGCGGGGTATTCTAAAGTTGCTCCCAGCAATGAATGAACAGTAGAAATCAAGTATAAAGCCAATTTAAGCAACAGCGATAAAGCCTCGAAAGCGACTAAGAAGGGAAGAGGTTTGAACTGGCGCCTCCGGTGTCTGGGTGCAACGCTCTACCAGCTCAGCTAACCAGCCGTCTACGCTGGGACCAGATCATTGGTGGGTTCACCCATGTTACAGTAAGAAAGACATCAACGATTTGAAGACATATGAAACAAGTAATATATTGCACGGCGGGGTTTCATAAGTAAGCATAATCAAATGGTTTCGAGTGCAATTTGGAATAAATGAGCACAAGTGAATTTCTCAAAGACTGAAAACATTGCATGAACCTGTAGGGCAAGTACAATAACTATTTGTTGTCTTCGAAAATTTTACGAATGCTTATTTAGTCAAAAACTGCATCTCAAATTTCTGCATTAAATTTCAACTTTCGGCACAGTTTGAGATTTCTAGACGAGCTCCTATCCAATCAGTGTGTTAAAATGTTTGAATGCATATTATTAAAACTCAAATCGTGGATACGTTTTGATCATTGTTAGTAATGTACTAATCATTGCAGTCGTGCTTAAGGGGGAGCTATGTCAGAAGGACATTTATTTTTTTATTACTGTTTATTTACTTTTTTGTAGAAAGACTTTTATGACTTTAGATCAATGCGGTTCTAAAAGCGGTTCTACACAACAATGCATGTGACTGAACAAGATCTGCGAACTTCGCAAAGTGGAGCAAAATTCCACTTTGGACTAATGACCCTGATAAATGATATTGTACTTACAAATCTGTTGAGAATAGTCCCTCGGACAATGTTCTGTACTTTCTGATAAATGGTCACTTCTGAGCACGTGGCTGCCTCGTGATAGTACTCACTAATGTATTCACCAGACAGCTGCTGGTACAGAGCACTCTCCTACAGGAAAACAACAAAATCATAAGGTCACGTGACAGCTGTGGTAAGGTCTCTTAGTACTGGCTTGCAACCAAATAAAATAAACAACCAACGCCCATCGTCCTTAAAACAACACGCCTCTGGGGCTGCTTAACATATTTAGATATGATCACATAAGATGTAACAGGTTATTGGGGCTGGTTTACTTAACAAATAAAGAAGCCTAAGCCGTGTATTACACTGTGATAAAACACGACGGGCATTTGAGAACACGAGTGAAATGTAGAAAACACGAGCCGCAGGCGAGTGTTTTCTACATTTCTCGAGTGTTCTCAAATGCCCGGAGTGTTTTAATCACAGTGTAATACACGGCTTAGGCTTCTTTGTTCGCTTTATGATATATATTTTACATGCCGTGAGTAGAAACAACAAAGCACACAGATCGCCAAACTGACGCCATTTAATAACAAATTCTCGACTGTTTTCGTTTCTTCTTTTTTATTTGCTTTATCATTCTCAGCTTCAAAACTTTCTGCTGCTTCGCAGAGAACTCTATAATGGATTTCTTCAAAGAAAATGTTTTTCGCCGGCTCTTACAGAATTGTAGAGTAGAGGTAATGTGGCGAAAAACAATAAAACACGCTTTTTCTATGTTTTATACTCTGATAAAACATGGGTTTTGGACCAATCAGAACGCGCGTAAGAACATAGCTTTATTATAAATAGATATAAACCACGAGCCGCAGGCAAGTGATTTACAAGCCCTTTGAGTGTTCTCCCAACAGCTCAAGTGGTTTATTACGCCAGTAAACCCATAGAAACTGCGGTTTATTGCTTTTATAAAGTAACTTTAAACAAAAAAAGAAAATGTTTCTCTTTTCTATGGGTTTACCGGCTACTTTACATAAGGATATGATCACGTCAGAGGCTTAGGCCCGGTTGAAACGTCGAACTTTTCATGTAACGAACCTAATGAAAATAAGAAAAATTTATTGTTTTCCCACATTTGCATTAGATTCGGCAGATGTAAAGTTCGACATTTGAACCACGCCTTAAAAGACAAGCCACACATCCGAAACCAAACACTGCAAATGTTATAATGTCCAAACCCACTGAAAAGTGTTTCTCCTAACCTGAAATTCCTCAAGAAATGTGGTTATATTCTTCCAAAGTGCTTTTACTGTTTTCTCCATTCCTCGAAACTTCTTCTCTTCCTCAATAAATTTTTCATCAACTGTCTATGGGGGAAAGACGTGAACGATCAATTCTAATTAGCTTCTTTCCTAGAATACAAAACACGTTGTTAATAGGCAGGTCTTTTCCGGTTAAATATAAGTTTGTTTGATGGTCAACATATAAGAGCTCCAGTTTTTCAGGTATAGAGTATCGCTGTAAATGGTTTCTCTGTTGTTGTTTGCACAATTCGATCATCCAGATGTAGGTTTTTTTTTGTTGGATTATTTCCTTCGACAGGAGCATGATGGTAGATAAAACTGAAGGGTCAATGTTAAGGAACGGGTTGTTGTTCATTGTGGAAAATGTGATGATAAAATAAATTCTTCATTTGTCACACGAGGTAACCGGACTAGGGAACCAGACCAGGGAACCAGACCAGGGAACCAGACTAGGAAACCAGACTAGGAAACCAGACTAGGGAACCAGAGTAGGCAACCAGAGTAGGCAACCAGAGTAGGCAACCAGAGTAGGCAACCAGACTAGGCAACCAGACTAGGGAACCAGACTAAGGAACCAGACTAGGGAACCAGACTAGGGAACCAGACTAGGGAACCAGACTAGGGAACCAGACTAGGGAACCAGACTAGGGAACCAGACTAGGGAACCAGACTAGGGAACCAGACTAGGGAACTAGACTAGGGAACTAGACTAGGGAACCAGACTAGGGAACCAGACTAGGGAACCAGACTAAGGAACCAGACTAGGGAACCAGACTAGGGAACCAGACTAGGGAACCAGACTAGGGAACCAGACTAGGGAACCAGACTAGGGAACCAGACTAGGCAACCAGAGTAGGGAACCAGAGTAGGGAACCAGAGTAGGGAACCAGACTAGGGAACCAGACTAGGGAACCAGAGTAGGGAACCGGAGTAGGGAACCCGAGTAGGGAACCCGAGTAGGGAACCGGAGTAGGGAACCCGAGTAGGGAACCCGAGTAGGGAACCCGAGTAGGGAACCCGAGTAGGGAACCGGATGGTAGACTCCACACCACCGTCTACAGGAAGCCCACGCACACCGACCAATACCTAGCGTATGATTCACACCATCCACAATCAGTAAAACGCGGTACTGTTAAGTGCCTAAACGACCGGGCCAAACGTATCATCACTAAACCATCGGGAACAGCACAGGAGAAGAAACATCTATCGACAGTTCTCATCGCTAACGTTTACCCCCAGAAAGTGACCAAAACCAAAAATGCAGCACCGAGAAAAGCAAACACGACAGATTTTAAGTCTACCGCGGTGCTGCCCTCAGAGACCCTCCGCCGCAGCCTACAACAACAAGGCATACGCGCCGTCTTCAAGTCTGACACGACACTAAGATCCCGACTAGTCAGACCAAAAGATCCCGCTGACCCCAGCAAGCAAGATGGCGTAGTCTACAAAATACCATACGAATGCGGAAAAGTCTATATCGGAGAAACGGGACGACCTATGCAAGAAAGAATTTATATTATCAAAACTGAAGGGGGTACACCTGTGGAGAAGCAAGCAGCCTCCATCCCCCCCCCACCGCAAAAAAAAGGACCAACCGAAAATGGGACAAAATCACACGTTTCGAAGCACTTTACATTAGCGCTTCAATTACAAGAGAAAGAGTACTGTTACACAGTTGCATGTTTATGTCACCAACTTGTAATCATCAGTCATTCTTTCACCCGTTCATTAGATCGCCATTCTTTCTTTACCACCTCGTTCCAATAGCCAATCATTTGTAATTGTTTATAGTAACATTCTCACAAGTCATTTCAGCATAATTATATTACACACGTTTTGTGTAGTTGTTCTAAAGTCTGTTCCGTTATTGCTGTAAGTAAATGACTTCTCCTTAGTGAATAAAAATAAGTCGAAGAAGAAGTAGTTAACAAGTACTAATCAAGGGATATTACAACGCTCCTAGTCACCTCATGCCAGAGAAACCGGGACAAGCTCCAGCCAAGATGGCCTCATGGTTCTTGTGTGCATTTTCTTTGCTTTGTAATGGTAATGGAACTGAGTGGAGTCCATTTCGCTCTGTAATCATACGACTGATAACAAAATCGGACGACCGCGCAGCGGAAGTTCAATTTCTTTGTCACGAATTTGTACACTGTTTCTATGGTGATTGAAATCAAGGTTTTGATTGGTTGATTTAAACTACATCTTTGAATGTGATTGGGTATTGAACTGTCCGATAACAAATTTTTGGCAAGTGAATTAGTGGAAAATAGGAGTTTTCTAAACCAACCACGATCAAGGAAATTGTAATTTTTTATGATTAAACTATTTGTACCACTGATAAATCGTAGTTCATGTATACAGGGCTACCTGTGACACCAGTCCTGTTAGCTGAGTCAATCTCTGATTAAACCTGGAAGACTTTTTTACAACTGAGTGCCAGCTCAGTTTTTGTATCATGTTCGTCAGACCACTGTCCTCTACTTTTTTGTACTTGACAACTGTGATAAGAAACAAAGTATCCCTTCGGTTAACAGTGAGACGGGAGTGAAATTAGAATGGAATTGGGACGACAGGAGAACAAAAATTGACCTACAATTGTATACTTATAAGAACGAAGATATGAAAAAACGCGAGTAAAACGCGAGTAGATCTCATTAAGACACTTGAGCAAAACTCGATGACAGTGTCAACCAGGACAGCTCCAAACAATAATAATACTAATAATAATAATAGTAATAATAATAATAATAATAGTGCTAATAAATGACACAATGGAACTGTGCGTTCAAAATACAGTCTCGTAGGTTTCTTTGTCGCCCTCTGCAAAACAACAACGCAAACAAGCATGATTTGCTACTTTCTTGAAGGTGCAAGTGTACAACGGCAAAATTTCCTTTTGAAATTCGGAGTGAAATGCGAACTGCAACACTTAAATAATATACCAGTGCGAACAAACAATGGAAACAAATTGAAACAAGTCTCTCACAGAAAATGAATGAGGACAGCGTTTTTTTTATACCAAAGTCGAACTACATGACGTCGTCGAGTTTGCGTAAATTCTCCAGTAAAAGTATGACAATGGCACGAAGAACTGACGATGGTAATACGACAGTAGCCGATAGTCATATTACGACGATCGATAATAGGATGACAAGGAGGCGATGGACGACTGCAATATGAAAGGTCTACGCCAATAGGACGACGCCAGAACGACAATGGAGCGACAGTATTGCGATAGCAGGATGAAGGCAGAGAAAAGTAAGACCAGAATAAAACTACAATAAATTAACAGTTTGTCAAATTAAAAGAGAAGCATACAGCAGCACAGTAAATCTGGTGTACCATGAAGTTTCCTACCATATTCAAGTTAACAAAATAAAAATTAAAAATTAAAAAAAAAACCCTACCTAGATCTTTCCTTCTCTTAAACTCATTGATAGCATTTGCCACCTCAGTCATCATCGAAGTTGCTTGCAGTAGGTTGTACTTGTCACGGTGAATTTCAGGGGTGTACTGACGGGAGAGTACAGAGAACCAATCAAATACAAAGTACCAGTATGGTCTTTTGCAACAACACTTTTGCATAGCAATTCTCCCAAATAAGTGTCGTACTCTTAATTGCATGTTCCTTAGGAGAATTGAGCACAAGATTGTTTCTAGTAAAGCAGTATTAGCAATATAACTCTCAGCGGGTCAGGAAGCAACAATGTTTACTCTCGGGTATGGGTCTCCTGTGACTCCTGTGGGACTCCTGTGGCACTTATGATATAATCCTGAGGGTAACCCTGCCTGGACTCATCCTATCGGCGTACGATGTCAAGAGAGTTAAGGCTTATGAGAAGAGTCGGGCTCGTCGTAGAGCGGAGAGGAAATAAAACTATGGTTATATCCGTTTTCCGGATGAAAGGCGTATATATAGGTAACCCTGCCTGGACTCATCCTATCCAGGGAGGGGTAAGAGTACCCCTGGGTGATTCATACTACAGAAACCAGAATCCTCGTGGGCCTCCTGTGTCACCTGTGGGCAGTTTCTTCCTCCATAACCAGTGCAATTCTTACCTTCAAAAGTTCGTTGAGAAGAAGCGGATATTTCAGAACACGCTGAACAGGTTTGATTAGAAATGAGGACAAATCCCAGCAACGAGTGTGCTCCCTGTGAGAAACAATTATAAAGGAACTATTAAACCTTGTTCTAAAATGAAGATGACACATGTTGAGCCAGAGGAATATGGACAATATTGTCATCACCCCCAATTTGACGTGATCCACTTCAACCAAACTTTTGTTTCTCGGAATTGAAATAGAACATAAATAATGAAAAGGAAAGCAAAAAAAAAAAAAAAAATTTTCAATTTCTTGTCACGGGAAGGAAGGAATCTTCTGAATATTAAATGCTTCATAAACAGATTCGAAGCTAAAGAGCAAATAGGTCTGCAGTGGTTGATTGTCATACCTGATCTTGTCCAGACATTTTGCAAACACATCCTGTATTTCAGGCATCTCTTCATACTATAAAATGAACACAAATAAATGTTAAACAGTGAACGTGGATCAAACCATGCAGTATGATAATTCTGTACATACTGTAGCTATCGAACAGCTAGTAATGTACTGTGATACTCTTTGTTTTACTATACAGTGTGGTTCTATATCTTCATCAGTGGTTCAAAACACACAGTGTAATCATTCTTCGGAAACCTACTGAACAGTCCTGTACTGTGGTACTGTTTGTTTTACTATACAGTGTGGTTCTAACTTTTTCACCTTTGGATCAAACCATGCAGTGTGACCATTCTTTGTAAAGCTACTGAACAGTACTGTACTGTGGTACTGTTTGTTTTACTATACAGTGTGGGTCTAACTTTTTCACCTTTAGATCAAACCATGCAGTGTGACCATTCTTTGTAAAGCTACTGAACAGTACTGTACTTTGGTACTGTTTGTTTTACTATACAGTGTGGGTCTAACTTTTTCACCTTTGGATCAAACCATGCAGTGTGACCATTCTTTGTAAAGCTACTGAACAGTACGGTACTGTGGTACTGTTTGTTTTACTATACAGTGTGGTTCTATCTTTTTCATCTGTGGATCAAACCATGCAGTGTGACCATTCTTTGTAAAGCTACTGAACAGTACTGTACTGTGGTACTGTTTGTTTTACTATACAGTGTGGGTCTAACTTTTTCACCTTTGGATCAAACCATGCAGTGTGACCATTGTTGTTACCGACCTTTTCCATCAGTGCAATGGCATCATCATGATTCCTGCAGTACACAGCATACACTTCTTTTATTTCATCAGCAATGTCCATAAAGCACTTTCCTAAACATATATAAAATTTTACAGATACTGCCTTATAATGGTGTTATGAGTTAAATTCAATTCGTCCTTGTATCGTTTTACAACAGGATGTACTAAAAGCCCACTTTTCAATCCCAAAAATTCAATCCCAATTCAATTCAATTAGATTCAAAAGGTAGAACTTCTCCCAAGCACAGCAAAGATGCTGTAAAGCACACAGATCTATATATTGATAGACAAGAAAACTATTAACTAAAGGACAATTAGTTGATCTAGCACAAGCGTGAGATTTCCCAAACTAAACCACATAGCACTCACTAGGGAGAACTGATTTCAATGAAGCAAATAACACAGTTTCTGCTTTAACAGTAAAATAAAAATATAGTAAATGGTTTGAACCCAGGAGTACCCGTAGTTCATAAGTGTGATCGTCCAGGTGAGGGTAGTTGTGAAAAGAACTGTTGTTGGTGACTGAATGATCACACTATACGAACTAAAATAAAAATATGTTGTCTATATGACATCCTGTGATGCCAATCATTCCTTCACTGTCTGAGAGCTCACTACTTTGACTTGTTTTGGCTCCTTGCTGGAGCTTTTCAGATGGTCAGGGAATTACTACAAATGCATTGTGCAAATGAATTGATTTCAAGGACATGTTACATACCCAACTCTTGGTCTTTGCCATTTCCTTCATCATCTTGGGCTGCATTTTCTAAGCTTTTTAGCAATTTTCTTGAAGTGTCAAGGACATTTTCTATGTTGCCAAACAAACTGTCGCAATCCAGCTCTTTTAACTGAAACATTGCAAGAAAATTAATGCATGAGCATTTGGTTTCTTTGCTTGACTAAATGAAGTTTAATTCCAGACTATTTTTACAAATTACTCATAACTCATAATTTTCTTTGCTTAGATTTGTGACCAACTATAAAGCAGATTAGGGGTTTACCTCAGTGTAAAAACCAGTGACGTTTTTTTTTTCATTATTATTTTCCTCGTCTCTATTGTTTTGTCTCCTTTGCTTTCTTTGTTCTATGTCATTTGTGAACATAACAGGTTTTTACACCAAGGATGGGCTCAGATTGGTTTCCACGGTAAGACAGAATGCTTACAAAGCCTTACAGAAAAACTAACCTGAAATTGCTTTAGCTCAAAAAGAAAATATTTAACACAGAGTTCCAGGTCATTGCAGTAGTCTCTCTCTGTATTCACCACTTCAGTGACAACTTTTCGTCGCTGCTCTGCCATGTGCTTTTGACTAGAGGCTGCAGGTTTCTCAGTCAAACTGTGTAGAGAAGCTGTCAATAACAAGAGACATAATTAGTATAAAGAAAAATTATCTAGCTTATTAGAGCATGCCTTTTTATTAACTGTTTCTGAAACAACTGGGCATTTAAAAGTGAACAACATGGTATCTACGGCTTCCTTTAAGGAAGCCTGTAGATACCAAAATAATTTAATCATTTCGGTAAACTCCTCTATAACTCGCACTGCTAGAAAACATTTTTCTTGCTGTGCAAACCACCCTGGTGGCATGCTCTAACTCATGTTTGACTTCTTCCCCTTACTTACCTTCCAACTCTGTTAACTTCATTTGGACTTTCTTTATTTCTTGTGCGCATGTTCCCAAGTTCTCCATAACTTCTGTTTTCCTGGTGTCATCAACCACGCCCAGTAAAGTTTCAAGACTTTTCTGACTTCTCACTTGTTTCTGACAAAATAACTAATACTTCAAACAAAGAAATACATCGAAAAATCAATAAGAGAAAGCTGACAAAACTATTTTTAATTAAACGTGATCAACTAAAGAGCTCCAGCAAAAGACTTTTTACCTTTAGTTTGCCATTGATCAAGTAGCCTGCAAATCTATATGTTATAATTCTACTGAAAGATATTTACAGTACCTCTAAGTCTGATTCCAAATCTGCTATTTTAACCTTCAAGACTTTTTTTCGGTGAGATTCAACCAAAAATGCTTGTTCATCTGCCATTTTAAGACATATCAGTGTTAGCTACTAAGCACATGATTCATTAGACATTACATCAATTAATAAATAAACAATAAAATCAGCTATACCATTTAGACTGCTATTCAAACTGTTTTTTTTTTTTGCAAAGCTTCTGTAACTTACATACATGCATTGACCATTGAAAATTGGCAAAGAAACTGAATAAGGAATGCAAATGTTCACCAGCTGGCAACCAATAGCTAGCCAAAAATGGTCTACACAGTTCAAAAAGTTGTCTAATGGAGTGTCATCTCCTACAAAAAAAGACTTTCCACCAACAAGGCTTGGATGAGCTGGCAAGTCAGACTATACACAAGAATACAAACAGCTTTTGAATTCTTTCCTCAAGCATTGGATAATACATAGACTTCCCCAATGTGATCCCTACATTTTCAAGCAAACAGCTGAACCACATCAAGAAAAAAGAGTCATCAAGTCAGAGGAACAGAACCACTTAATTGCATGCAAAAGAACTGTATTGTACTCACTACCTAGGAGAATTTTCTGTTTATTACTATCACAAGTTTTAGACGCAAACCTTTCATATGTTTCAGTTCCTCCTGCCACTCTGCAATTTTCTGCTGACTGCGTGAAACTTTAGCTTC
Source organism: Ricordea florida (assembly GCA_949710005.1). NCBI lineage: Eukaryota > Metazoa > Cnidaria > Anthozoa > Corallimorpharia > Ricordeidae > Ricordea > Ricordea florida. The sequence goes on along the minus strand of OX453283.1, from coordinate 2,553,895 downwards.
CATCTCACGCTGTTTAACTGGGTCAGTCATTATCAGCTTAAAACAAATACATAAATATATAAAAACTACTAAATAAATACTACATTGATAAACATGATTTGGTTCAATTGATCCACAATGTGTATATCAATTTGAAACTATTTTCTTCCTGGGTTAAATTTTATTCCCTTTATTTTAAGTTCATTATCATACATTACTATAAAAAAATCAAATTGAACCACAACATGTTTTCATTTTAACCAAAACTAATTGGTTAAATTACTTCAAAAGTTACTTTTACCTGAGAAATTGTTTTCATCCCTGAGTAAACTTTCATTTCTCTCTGCAGAAAAAGTAAGATAAAAGAATTCAAATAAAACAATATTGCTATAATGTTATAAATAATGACCAAACTGGCTGGTATTAGTGAGATAAATTTTCAATTCATTGCTTAACAAATTGTTTGTTTGCTTCGATTTTACATTACTGCAGTATGATTGGTGATAAGCTGAAGAATATTTATTAGGGTAAAAATATAACTGTTATACTCCTGCCAAGAAGCTACAAGTAATAAAACCAACCTGTAGGTTGAGCTCTGTTTCAGCTATTCTTTCATCAAGCTTTGCTAAACCTGGTATATCAAACTCCAAGGAATGATCTGTGATAAGTGTAGAATTGAGCATTTAGTGGTCATGTTGTGGTTCATTTTTTCATTGGTGTAGTGTATTGATTACATAGGAACGTATCATCTAATAACTGACAGCGAACATACTAGATGTTCAAAGGTAATGTAAAAGTACTCGGTACTCCAGTTTAGTAAATGTACTAGACACAGTAATACTACTGCAGTGGAAATACTTGCATGCTGTAAAACTACTGTACCTTAGTAATAGTAGAATAACTCTATCTCTCTCTCTATATATAACGTAATTGTAAATAAAGTTCAGTTGGGCTTTGGCAATGAATGACTTATATGTAGAGTCTCTCTGTGTCTGAATAACAACACTACAATTCGTTTAAACTTTATATTCCTTGCAGACAGGGGAAAACCAAAGTACCCAGAGAACAACCTTTCAGAGCTAATAAACTTAGCCAACATTTGATGCCAGGGCTGGGAATTGAGCCCGTGTCACATTGGTGGAAGGCAACTGCTCTCACCACTGCCTCATCCTACTCCCCCTACGGAGGCCTGTTATAAGGATTTTATAGCTTTGGTTAATGGCTAAAAGACAATTATTACTTGAGTGAAGTCCCTGTTAGTGTCTATGTTGTAGTTCAATTTTTTCCTTGGTTCAAATTTTATTTTCCTTTGTTTCAAACTCATTATCATACATTACCATACCATATGGTAACCATATTACCATATGGTATACCATATTACCATACCATAGCACCTTGGATCGCATGCACAAAATTCGTGCATGCGATCCAAGGTGCTACATATAATTTTATGTACCTGTATCGTTGTGGCTGAGAACTGCTGACTCATCAGTTTGTGGTTGAGAACAAGGCTTCACGGCAGAAAGCTGCTCCTGGCTGCTGGAACGTTTTAGATCTTGCTGTCCCTACATAATGATCACAGCAGAACTGTTACCTTCTATAATTACCTGGGGTGGGCAGGAGGATTATTTGTAGGGGGTTGGGAAGGGAACAAGAATGCCCTTACCTATGCAAATAACATTACATGTTAAACCATTTAAATCGTATTAAGAGGGAATCCATCAGGAAATTGAGTGATTTCAATTTTCAGTGGAAAAAAAACCTTCTACCAGAACAATTTAAACAATGTCGACTTCTTTTTTGGACTTTTCAAGGGCTATACATGTAGATAATGAGTTACCTGTAATAACACCAAAGACAATTTTTCACGATAGTCGGAGAAAATAAAGGAAAATCTCATGTGGAAGATACCATTTTGTAAAATTTGACACATATATAATCGGGCTCCCATGTTATTACAGATAACCAATTACATCTATAGCCCTTAAATTATTCTGGCACAAGGTTTTTGTTCACTGAAAATTGAAATTACTCAAGGATTCCCTCTTTAACTATGATATAGAGATATCTCTGATCCAGCTTTCCCTAAGATAGTACTGTAAGGTAAAAGGGAAGTGCTGACGTTTCGAGCAATAGCCATTCTCGCCGATGAAGGGCTAACGCTCGAAACGTCAGCACCTCCCTTTTACCTTACAGTGGTATAACTTACTTTATCAATTCATTTGATTATCCCAATTTCTTACATTTTTCAATAAATCACTAAACAGTACAGAGAAGTAAAGATGTCTTACCTGTCGACTGTCGACCCCTTCTCTCCTCAAGTTAACTAATGTAGGTCGTGGTAGTGTTTTAGGCTTGTTGGCGCTTCCTACTCTACTCTTAGCTGATCCTCTTGAGGATGGTGGGGGCCCTCTAGTAATATATGTAGGAGATGTTACATTTGCTTTTGTCTCTTGTATTTCAATGTCTGGCTTTGAAAACTTGCTTTCTACAACTTGCTTGCCTCCTTCCTGTGCTTGTGAAATACCTTCCTGTTCTACCAGTGTCTTGGAGTGGGATACTGGGAGAGTGCGACTGCGTACATCATTTGACCCACCGATGTTCTTTCTTGGTGGCGGGGGAGCAGGCCGCCTTGGTACAACAGGAGACCCCTCACTGGAATCCCTTTGTCTGTCATCCCTCTCCCTTTGAGGAAGTGGAATAAGTGGTGATGGCAACAACCCACAACTCCCTGATAATAAATCACTCGCATCAAATTCACTCTTACAAGTCACTTCCTTTCTTTCTGTCAAAGTAACGTTGGAATTCCTAGGAATAGCAGCCTTTTTGCCTGGCCATGTTCCTGCTGTATCATAGCCAGTACATGAAGACAATGAACTTTTGTCACGCCTTACTTCATATTCACGATGTTGAAAAGAATCTCTAGGACTAGTCCTTGATTCCAAGATTGAATTAGAATCACTTGCTGTATTGCTACTAAAATCAACTAACAGTGATGGCATAGAAACTGCAGGGTGTGACACAATTGAGTTTCCCCCAGCCATGTACCCACTGCTTTTGTTTTCACTTCCCAAATAAGTCACAGAGTATTTTCCAGTGGGTTTAGCTTTGACAGCAGGCTTTGGCTTTGCAGCGGGTTTTCTTGGTGTTAAATAAATGTTTCCTAAAGAGTTTGTGTAATGTGGCATTAGCACAGGTGTGAAATCCTCTGAGAATGATGAATCTAAAAGAGTTTTGTGGTCATAAGCATCAACAACATCACTGCCTTCTTCTCCACCATCTCGTGCCTGCAGATTTACGCAGTGTGTGTCTGAATCAAACGCCCACACACTCTTTGCAAAATCTGAAAATGTCCATGTCTCTACCTCTGAAGAAGACTGCCTGCCCTTTGAAGCTGAGGCAACATTATCAATGACAGGTTCAAGATATGCTGCAGGACAGGAACCAGAAATTCCATTTTCCAATTTTCCCTCAATCCAGTTATCATCGTCTATGCGCATAACCATTACAATGTCTCCTTCATTCAGTTCTAAGTCTCCAGAATAAAGAGCAGTAAAATGGAATAATGCTCTTCCTTTCATTCCTTCCTTCCACTTGATTTTTTTGGTCGTCTTGTTAGTTCTGTTAGTAAGCTCATGAGTTGACGTGGAAGCTGCGTATTCTCCATTACGCAAATCCACAGAGGTATCTGGAGGTAAATCGACCTCTACAGCAACAAAACTTGAAGGAAATAACCCTACATTGCCATTAACTTCCCCTTCCATCCATTGAGAGTTGAGACGTTTTCGCAGGTAGATACGTTCACCTTCTCGGAATGTGAGCTCCCCTGTGCTCTCACCAACAAATGGGTATACAGCATGTGCGCATGGTCTCTCGGAACATGCCTTGATGTAGCTTTTCGGAAACAACCCTGTTTTTCCATTGAATGAACCCTCCAACCAATGATCGTCAACATCCCTTTCTAACTCAATCAGAGCTCCTGCAGGAAATGTAAGTTCACTATTGTTTCTGGCATCAAAACCAAAGGCAGCTTCAACGACAGCACTTTCATTACTTTTATTCATGCATTGTTTCACTGAGGAATGATTTGAAATATCGGCGTTGTCGTACAGCCACTGCTCTGCTAAACTGTGTGTTTCACTCTCTAATCGCTTGGCATAACTAACAGGAAACAAACCAGTTTGTCCCTGATGCACAGCCTCCAACCAATGGTTGTTGATGTACTGTGTAACTCTTATAATGTCGCCTTCTTGAACTGATAGTTCATCTGGTTGAGTGGCTTGAAAAGTGTACAAAGCCCTTGCAAGACTGCCCTCCATGGTGGGGACTTCATAGTCTGAAAATGGTATAGCTAGAATATAAGTTTATAGTTATATCAATGTTTTACATTTGTCCCAAAATGTAGTCATTTCAATGTGGATTGCCACCTTTCGATCACTCACTGCTGGTCTTCTTCAGGCAATAGGGTGCACTGTGCATGACGGTGCACTGTGCACGTCAGTTAACCTTTTCACTAGAAGAATACTAGCAGCAAGTGGTCAAAATGTTCCAAGTGAGTAACAAAGTTATCTCAACTACATAATCCACAATGAACCATAATAAAATTTTATTCCATAACAACATAAGTATATTGTTTGTCAAGTTCTATCATCTGAGCATAAATAGTTCAGACACGAAGTGTTGTTCACAATCAATTAGTATCCAGTACAAGACTCAACGTCCCCTACAAGGTCTATATTGTAGATTAAAATGAACTTCAGATCAAAATGGTTCCAAACTAGTTTGATTTGTTTTTTCCTTTGTTTCAGATTATTGGAGGAATATGGAAATTAATCTGAAACAAAGGAAAAAAAAACAAATCAAACTAGTTACAGCCAAACCTCTATTAAGTGGCCCCTTGTTTAGCAGTCACCTGCTATTTAGACGTCACCTATCAATTTCCCGAATTTTGCTTTTCAAATTTTATTTTTGTGTTCTACTTCACTTTTTGTCACATAATGTAACATGCTAAATTGTAGTAAACCTCTATAAAAATAATGGTGAACCTCTTTTAAGTGGTCACCTGGTGTTTTCCCTGATACTGCTTTAATAGAGGTTAGACGGTAGTTTGGAACCTTTCAGACCTAAACTTCAAACCTACAACAGCTAGGCCAGCTCAAGACTGAACTGGAATTTGGACAAAAAGTGGATTTATATTGAGGTGGGAAACCACAGAAAAGGATCAAAAAGAGAACCAACAACAAACCAAGCCCACAAGAGATAGAACCTGGGTCACAGAGGTGGAATGTGAAAACTCTCATTACTGCGCAATGCTGCTTACTCATTTACAAAGCGGTTGGCCTCTAAAGGAAGTAGTTCTACATCAGTGGGAAATTGGATAACACAAAAAACAGGTCGATGAAACAAGTTGATGATGCTTGTTGTACATGTACATGTACATCAACTTGTTTTATTAAGGATTATTATGTACAAGTACCAATTTCCAGCATAACCCTCGAACTGTGAAAATGTAAAATATCTGTTTTGACTGAAATTTCTGGATGATTTAATTTGAAGTAGTAGCATTAGCACGCATGATGTATGCATATTAGCTGTGGTTTAGTCTTACCCTACCTTGATTACAATTTTGTTTTCCTTTATTCTTAACTCATAATCACACAATACCATATCCAAAAACAAAATAAATTATTAACACAAGGGATAAAATTGAACCACAACATACATTTATCACTAGCCATAACATAGGGGTTTCATGCTCAAGAATTTTACCACTAAAGACACAATGATCCAATAAAAAAAGAGCTTGAGGTTAAATGTGGAATTTTTAAGAAACATGATTCATGCATGTTGAGGAAGTCGATTTTAATAGTTTGTAGGGCGAAGTACGGTTCTCTACATAAACAATGCTAATCGCTTCTGGTGTCAAAACACCAGTCATGTATTTTGAGGTTTCAAAACAAAGCCCAGTTCAAACTTCTGTTTAACCCTTTCAAAAATTTAAAGCTCATCCACGAAATCAATACTGGCTGTCAACCAATATACAAAAGAAACATTCGTTCACTAAAGTTTACGTCCTGTAAAACAGGACAATAAGGTACTTACTTGCCACTCAGTCTATAATTCGGAACCCAAATAACAACTGATTTGCATGTATAACTGTACAAACAGAAAAACATTTCTAATGATGATTGCATTTCGATTTGGAAGACCTTTATAATTAAGTGGTTTACAGTGCAATAAGTATCTAGTGTCAGTCTTAACGTTATATTTCCACAAACGTAGTAGAAACCTAAGGAAGCTTATAAGTAGCAGTTACGTACGTTTTGATACAAATTTTACAATAAGCACGACATTGCTTTATGTTTGTTGGAAGAAGCTCGAAATCTTGGTAAAAGATTTCAATCACCAAACGTTTACGTTAATATTGAGAGGTGAGAAAGGAAATTTGGTACGAAACACTGAATCCTGTCGCCAAATCGATGAAGTTTTCCAATCAAAAGAAAAGTTGTTAGCGAAGGAAAGGAAAACCTACAGATTACCTGCATATAATCTTAGATAAGTTTTCTGGAGGTAACCGATAAGAAGATGTAAGGAACACGACCTACGTATCAACATTTCAAGCTGAAATTACGACGAGATGTTTGAATGTAAATCAATTTCATTGCCACTTACCTCGACAAGATTCCGAATTATATATTGGACTCAAATTACTTCGATGACAAAAATCCTCTAAGTCACAGGAGACAGCATGCCATGATGGTGCGACAGACTCATAAAAAGCAACTAAGAACTTGAATCAATTGCGCTCCAACGCGTTTTCTCTTCGTTAAGAGCCAGTATCAGGTTTTCACTTCGTACCGATCTTCTCTGCACAGTTTCCGCGCCGCCTCACTCGCACAACAACAAACGAGTAGGAACACAGGGGAGGGAAGAGTATTCACATTTTATACACTTGGGAGGAGTATGAGACAACGGATTTGTTAACGCTTTCACTACCATGACTGATTAAAATGTATTTTCTTCCGAAAATTTCAAAAGTATGTTATGCAAACAGATGGGAAGTTTTTAGAACCCACTACTGAGAATTGCGACTTGCGCCAAGGGAGTGAAACAAGATTAAATCGTTCTTCTTGTGTAGAATACTGGACTTTTCCTCATGGTTTGGGTGACAACGCTGATTCATAAACAGCATGACCGTGTGAAACCATTGTATACTGTCAAAATGACTTTAAAAATGGACAGAGGAGCACGGAACAGTAGTACACAAAATGGAAGTAAAAGTTCGTCTATTTTTGTTCTGACACATATCTTTTATTCAGTTCTCGTTCTTCTCATTTCACATAAAGCAAAAAGAAAGGCAAAGAAAATTCAGATAAAAAAAAATGATGTGAATTTTATTCTAATTATAATATTTTTAATGAGTGGCTATTCGTACTCGTGTGTCCTAAGATAAAATTGTATTTTTCTATTAACATTTAATCTCAATGTGTGTCACATTAATTAAGCTGCTTGAGAAAAAGTACGTTACTGTATAAAAATATCGTTTGACATCTTAATATCTAATAAAAAGTTAAACAGTTCACTCAGTAATAGCTACCTAATATAAATAACATTTCAAAGCTCTACTTTACAATGCTTTGCAATGTTGTAACCCAAACGTAAAAATTGTGATACGGAACAAAAATATAGCTAGCTCATAAAGATATAAAAAGTTTAAAATTCACGTAGCGATTGTCAGTCATACAAAAACGCAAACGTTTTAAATCGGAGAAGACAGAAAAGGGCTACAGACTTTGAGGAAAATTGCTTTTTTGAATATTTCAAAGAAAGGGATACGAACGTGTTTGAAAATCATAAAACTATTTTTAACAACTTGAAACGTAAACGTGGCGTCATCTACATTTCTTGCAAAACGCCACCTGCTGCGGTTGAAAGTCTCTACACGGGCACATGCGCATGTGCAGTGGGTTCTTCGCCACGCAGCTGAAAAGAAGCGGCATTGTTTGTACCGTGCAGGACTGGTCGGCGGGTTGGTATGAAGGCGCATAAAGACTCTCTTCTTTCCGCAATGTTTTGCACGGTATAGCAAATCTGTGTTAAGATTAATCATAAATTTGCGTTAGCCCAATATAGAAACAATTCATTAATAAGGTTATCCACGATAAGATATAAACAAGGCTCACATTTTAACCTACACTCCTCAAACGTGTTTATAAAACGAAAGTACGACGACTCACAGAGAAGGCCTGCAAAAAGGAAAAAAAATCGATATCGTCAACCTGTTAATCACTTCCGCAGACATAGTAAAACAAGCAGTAACACAGTGCAGTAGTGTTCAGTAGTTTTACAAAGAATGGTCGCACTGCATGGTTTGATCCACAGATGAAAAAGTTAGAACCACACTGTATAGAAACAGTACCACTATGTATACAAACAGTACCACAGTACAGTACTGTTCAGTAGCTTTACAAAGAATGGTCACACTACATGGTTTGATCCACAGATGAAAAAGTTAGAACCACACTGTATAGTAAAACAAACAGTACCACAGTACAGTACTGTTCAGTAGCTTTACAAAGAATGGTCACACTGCATGGTTTGATCCACAGATGAAAAAGTTAGAACCACACTGTATAGTAAAACAAACAGTACCACAGTACAGTACTGTTCAGTAGCTTTACAAAGAATGGTCACACTGCATGGTTTGATCCACAGATGAAAAAGTTAGAACCACACTGTATAGTAAAACAAACAGTACCACAGTACAGTACTGTTCAGTAGCTTAACAAAGAATGGTCACACTACATGGTTTGATCCACAGATGAAAAAGTTAGAACCACACTGTATAGTAAAACAAACAGTACCACAGTACAGTACTTTTCAGTAGCTTTACAAAGAATGGTCACACTGCATGGTTTGATCCACAGATGAAAAAGATATAACCACACTGTATAGTAAAACAAATAGTACCACAGTACAGTACTGTTCAGTAGCTTTCCAAAGAATGGTCACACTGCATGGTTTGATCCACAGTCTAAAACATTAGATCCAAGTTGAATAACAAACCTGCTGTCGTGCATGCCTCTTTGCAGGACATTCCTATAGAGCTAAAGACTGGTCGCATTTCTTTAACAGGTGGCCACTGTTCACTTTGTTCGCAAAAGTTCTGCAAGGAAACAGGATTACTAGAATTTTTTAATTGCTGTGCGGTCTGGTCCTAACCTCTGTTTTGAGATCAGTTTGAACCATGTTGAAATATGAGCTCAAAATGAAGCAGCGGTCATGTTAATCAGCACTGAAGCATCATGGGTATTGCCAGTGTTAGCGCAGCAGATAATGGCTTTGAAATTGAATGCATGCATTTCATGGATTGTGCGCCTTACATGAACGTTTTTGAGGAAACTTGCGTAATCAGCGTGTAACTAACTTATGTTTTAGGATCAGCGTGGCCGAGTGGTTAGGGCGTCGGACTTGTAATCTGGTCACGGTCCCGGGTTCGATTCCCGTCCTGACCACTACCTGGATATGTAATACGGTAATCCCTAGTTTCAGATCCTTCATATCATCGGCCACGCTTGTAAATAGCCAACTGGTTTGCCTTCCGCCAGTTGGGATTCTTAGCAAAGAGTTTATGTTGATATTTATAGCCCACAATGTAAACTACTGGGTTACAAGTAATTGTGTCAGCTATTAAAGTGTTTCTTTTTTTTATGAGCTCAAAATGAAGCAGCGGTCATGTTAATCAACACTGAAGCATCATGGGTATTGCCAGTGTTAGCGCAGCAGATAATGGCTTTGAAATTGAATGCAGGCATTTCATGGATTGTGCGCCTTACATGAACGTTTTTGAGGAAACTTGCGTAATCAGCGTGTTTGGTTCACTCGTACTATATCATAAGTTTTCTCTTAAAATGTCTTAAAATCATTAGTATTGCTCAGGAAAAAAACTAGGTTAGGGACGGACCATTAGAAAAGTGATGGGGGGGGGGTGGGGAATTTTCAGCTTGCACGAATTTTTTTTTTTGCGCTCACTGCTTGCGCAGGAATTTTTTTTTTAGGTGAACCCCTCTGCACGCATTTTTTTTACTACGTGTGAAAAAGTCACAATTGGACCTTCCTTCTGCATGAATTTTTTTTTACCTTCTTCTTTGCATGAATTTTTTTTCTTGGCATTTTCCCTTGCATGAGTTTTTTTGTTTTTGTTTTTTTTCCCAACCCCCCCCCCCCCCCACCATCACTTTTCTAATGGTCCGTCCCTTATATCTATGTTTTCCTTTTTTTATATACGGAAGTTGCCGCGATCAAACATCTGAAGTCAGAGCTCACTCTCACTTTTTCCCGCCATAGTTGAAATGACGATAAATGGAACAATGCTTAAAGGACAGTACAAGGTCGAAGTTATCACATTTACCAGCTTTTCGGCAAACATGTTGACTCGCTCCAACATGCCACCAGTCGTCCACTCATACGGCAAGAATGGCTTCACCTACGAGGAAATCAAGAACATTATCTAATAACTTCTTTCTGAGATCTTGAGCGTCATCTATATAGCGTTCTCTCTCGATCAAACCGTGATGATAGGAGTTTATTACATGAGATATGTAATTTCACTTTGTATTTAAGCAGCACTATTCAATAGAATAGAGCACCAAAACCAAACCACATCACCTCCAAGAAAAACACAAGACAGCAGTGACGAAACTTTGGGTCGATGACTTGTAACGTTTTAGTTTACATTCACTTATTAGCGTACATATGGTTGCAATGTGAACATATCAATCGTTTAAAACCTTTTTACTCCCAGAAATGATCAAAAGCAACTTCTCATCACCATTTTCAACTGTCCACACTAGCAAATTGTATGAAACTGATTCGGGAGAATTACTAATTGTATCATGTGAGTTGACATCAAATTCTCCATTCTTAAATATACGTGTCTATGGCACTCTTAAAGGAGAATTACTACTCATATCTGGGGAGGTAACATCAAATTCTCCATACTAACATATAAGGAAATGTATGACTGTCACTAATGGGAATTACTACTCAGATCATGGGAGTTAACATAAAATTCTCCATACTAACACATAAGAAAATGTATGACTGTCACTAATGAGAATTACTACCCCAGATCATGGGAGTTAACATCAAATTCTCCATTCTTAAATATAGGTGTCTATGGCACTCTCAAAGGAGAATTACTACTCATATCTGGGGAGTTAACATCAAATTCTCCATACTAACACATAAGGAAGTGTATGACTGTCACTAAGGAGAATAACTACTCAGATCATGGGAGTAAGAAGAGTGGCTAATTTCTCTGACATTACTTGCCTCAAGAGATACTATTTGTTTAATCGTTCTTTCCACCAAATCAAGGTCGTTAATATCAATAGTGTAAACGTGCGGCTTTCCAATAAATGTCTCCATATATGGGTGTTGTGACGTCAGCTATAGTCAGATAGAAGACATAAGGATGACGTACCAAATTAGACATTATATGAAAACTCTCGAGACAAGCAGCAATTATATACAGGGGTAAGGAGGTGGGGCGATACGCAGCTCAACTATGGTGTTCACCTAACCAAAACAGTGAAGGATTCTTATACCCCGTTCACACCAAAACTTATTAAGCATGTTTTAACGCTGTTTAGTTAAACACGGTTTTAAATTGCTTCCTTTATAAAAGATACTTACTTACGTTATCGACTACAAATTCAGCACAAATAGAAATAACATGTTAAAGTTTTCTTGAATCCTGTGTAAAAGCCCGTGTTCCAGAGTTCGGCTACCAATTTTCACGTTTTTAAACCTGGTTTAATTAAACATGTTTAGTTGGTGTGAATGGGGCATTACAAAAAACAACATAAACAATGTCTCTAGTCGTAAAAACAAAAGATCCACGGAACGAAGAAGTCAAATGAAATTAGAGGTTATTAAGATCTGCGTGACACGCCAATAATTGAAGCCTAAGGATTTAAGTAATGGTCCGCGTAAGAACTAGGCAGGTCAAACGCAAAATCGATTAAAAAGTGTGAACTCTTAATTGTTAATATCAATTAAATCGACGAATCTGATTGGTGGAGGGCCAAAAATCGCCGAAAAAACAATGAAAAACCCGACATAAACAACATTTTTCTCCTTAGTTTTCCCCAGGTCCCTCCTGTCTACCTCACGGTCAAATATTAGCATTGTTCTATGCGCCAATCAAAAGTTGAAGCTATTGCACTAGCCTATTGTTCTTTTGCCTAGTTCTTACGCGGACCATTACTTAATTGCGAGTATGAGTGTTCAATCAATACAATACAAATGCGCGCGCAGGGAACAGCCTTATTTTAATGGAATTTTATGTACATGCCTCTTACTAACTGAGTTTAAGGTCCGCACTGCAAGTTAATGACCAAGATTATCCCCTCGATTTATGGCTTTGCGCTCGGGGAATAAATCGAGGGGAAAAACACGAGGACCCGAGACTTACAGTGTAAACAGAACAAAAAAAACGATGTCAGTGAGATATTTATTTAAGTTGTATCTCTTTTTGACCGCACGGAGAAATTTCCGGGCAAGAGAATACGCCCCGTTTAATTGACCAATGACAGCGAGTGTAGTAACTGAGAGATGTAATAAAACCAGTTACAGATTCTCAGAAACTGTCATACCAGTGGACGTAAGCGTTTTCACGCATGTATTTTCAGCTCTTTGCAATGTTCGCTTAGGGACTGTTTGCAAGGAAGGAGGGAAGTCTGAGAGCTAGGATTAGCCAAGCAAAAAAGGTACAAGAAGTTTCTTTTGAAGTATAATTTCCTCCTTAACTGGGATCGAAAAAAGGGAACACGATGAAAACACTCACCTCCCTGAAAGTTGGTTTCCCGCTAAAAAAGTCTGAGTTGATGCGACTTAGAGGAGGGTTGAGCTGCGGGCACAGGTGATCAGGACACAAATATGCTGTTAGTATTCTTTTAAACATGAGTGTGATGCCGATACGGCATTTTATCTTATGGCTAGCTTGTACCCGATATAACGCGCGCTCTGGTAGGCTCTTTCACTGTCTTACGAACTATTACCATGAAATCGACTCATTGCGTCTTTATGTTATTGTTTTGCTCGCTCAATTGTAACTCAAACCGAGTCAGACAACAACAACCCATTCCTGAACATCAAACAGAGTAGTTTAAAAATAATAAAATGAAAATGATAGGACGTCTCGAAAACTTTGAACACTGAAAATGTGGAAAAGACGAATATAGCGAATATTTACCCTAAAAATTTCAATACTGTCTAGATGGACGAGACGAATACAACTGCGTTTCTTTACCCCTCTCCACACCTACACCATTTTACCTTCCTACCCCACCCTACACCATTTCACCTACCTACCCCACCCGACACCATTTCACCTACCTACCCCACCCTACCCCATTTCACCAACCTACCCCACCCTACCCCATTTCACCTACCTACCCCACCCTACACCATTTCACCTACCTACCCCTCCCTACCCATCCACTCCACTGCCTCCAGGACTCCTCTGTGAGTTACAATATACTGTAATTATCACCAACCTTTGGATTTAAGAATACACAACCCTGCGATATGGCTTCAAGAGGGCCAGGTCCTTCATACGGAAATGCTAGTCCAATAAACACCTAAAAACGCAAAATGGCATAAGAAAAAGAGTAGTTTTTAGCACAATGTCGAACGTAATTTCGCGATTGATTTTGGCTTTGACTTGCTACGAAAGCTGATTGGCTGAACAATCTCACAGATATGTATTAACTGGCAACCTGGCATTTTTATTTATTAGTCGGGCAACCGACTATAGGTTTACACTCGAGTTTCATCGCAAATCGCAGTCACGTGCAATGGGGAATGCCGCAGACACGTAATACGGGCGCAACCTTCTATCTACGATTTTGCGAATGTCTCACTAGAATCAAACCAGAAATCAAACGAGTTACCAGTGAACAGAAAATGTGGACAGAGTGACAGAAGAGCATAATTTGCTGATACAGACAAGGTGCCTCGCGATGAAACTGGAGGAAACGACAACAAAGATGCCACGTTGGAAAACAGGACCTTGGTGCCCTTAGCATTTCTTTTTTGGACCACTCCGCACCATAAGTGGTCAACAGTCATAACAGCACGGCTACTTGTTGCCCGACTTACGATCTTAGATCGTCTTGTTTCAGATTATTTTAGGTTGTCAGTTACCCTTATTAATGAATTAAGCTCTTGTTATCACAAACAACTGCGAGCAGCTCACTCTTGTTTTCTCGCGCTTGTTTGGTTCTGACCTCATGAATTTGCTTTCAGTTCTGATTCGTTCAGTAAACTGTATGAAACTGTTGTTATTAGCCAATGAAATAAATTTGGTTAATTACGCATGCGAAGTGGGAGATCATTTCTTTGAGTTTAGATAAGGGAGTCGGACAAATCTCAGGGAAAAAAAGTACAAATGCAGTGTAGCGTAAGCTATATAATAATAATAATAATAATAATAATAATAATAATAATAATAATAATAATAGTAATATACTCCATTTCTATTGCGCATATTCTATATAAATAATCATATGCGCATTACAATCAGACCAATAGACCATAACACCGGGAACACGCCCTACTCTTTTCGAATAGTGCCATGGGTTCTTTTACGTCCCACGTTACAGATAGAGTTGTGAGACTGGGCCTACGGTTTATCGCCTTATCCGAGAACACTAGAAAGTTTAACCATTTGCAGATGTCATTACAAAGGCAGCACTTTCTACTCAATTTATATTTAAGACCGTGAGTCTTGGTCCGGCCGGGGTTTTGAACCCGCGACCTCCCGGAGGGTAGTCCGGTGCTCTACTAACTGAGCTAACTGGTCCGCGATTCGTTTATATCCTACGCATGCACGTTCCAGGTACTATCGTTAGGGGTTTCACAGTTTCTGTTAACGTTACATTCCAAACCTTGCTTCTCCGTAGAAGAGCTTGTAGGTCTTTTCCCTTGAGAATCCCGTGATTGATAACGACTTCGGGTACAAATTTCTTGATTGCTTCTCCTGCATCCTTTACAATAAGGAACTTCGATAAGCGTAGGCCTCTAATGTCTCTTGTGAGCCCCAACTTAACATACATAATATGCAATATCTCACTCTACGGCTTGAAATCAAGAGAGCATAAGGGACAGAGAGGGACACTCCCAGTCCAGCCCTTGGGATATGAAAACTTCAGAAAAGATATTTTTTGAACACCGAAGTGTTTTTTTTTTCTGAGAGGTCCGTATGCCTCATTGTGATACTTATGGATGCTCATGGCGTATAAAGTAGGACTCTTGTTTGTAGATTCTGCCTGAATAATCATAATCAGAGAACCTAAGGGACGGACCATTAGAAAAGTGATGGGGGGGGGGGGGGGTGGGGGAAAAACCAAAAAAAAATTCATGCAAGGGAAAATGCCAAGAAAAAAAATTCATGCAAAGAAGAAGGTAAAAAAAAATTCATGCAGAAGGAAGGTCCAATTGTGACTTTTTCACAGGTAGTAAAAAAAATTCGTGCAGAGGGGTTCACCTGATGAAAAATCCTACACAAGCATTGAGCGAAAAAAAAAATTCATGCAAGCTGAAAATTCCCCACCCCCCCCCCCCCCCCCTACACCACTTTTCTAATGGTCCGTCCCTAATACATATTCAAGACCGCGAGCGGCCATTAAATACAGATCCGGATCTCTCGGAAAATGCACTTCCGTTTCTATAAATAACTTTGTAATGACATTGATTGATCATCGTAGTTACGTACACAACTTAAGCAGCTGTGAAATTAAAGCCTGAAAAAAACTCAGGCCTGAACGGGATTCGAACCCATGACCTCTGCGATATCGGTGCAGGGCTCTACCAACTGAGCTATCAAGCCAACTGGAAGCTGGTCATTTTGCGAGTTCGTAATATACCCGAAGATGGTGAAGAATGCAAGTGAATATTTCACTGCTGCTTAAGTTGTGTACATAACTGCGATGATCAATCAATATCATTACATATTATTCACTTCCATAAATAACTTTACCGAAGTTTTCATATCTCAGCTGACGTCCCAAGTGTTCATCTCTGTCCCTTATGTTCTCTTGTTGAAATACATTAATTGATAAATACGTCATTGCACTAAAAGAAGCTAAAATCATTACAGTTTTACCAACGTACAGTGGTCTGATTGTTAACTGTGGCGTGAATCTCGATATACTTGCTCAGCACTTCAATGTATTTCTGTCTTCCCTAGGAAGAAACACACACAAAAAAACACAAAACACAGCACAATCGAACATCATAGGCATTAGTCTTAATTAAGAGCGTAGACCTTTTCAGTATAGTCTCTTGATACTTAATATTATTATTATTATTATTATTATTATTGTTGTTGTTGTTGTTGTTATTGTTATTGATCATGAGTAAACGCAACTTACTTGAAAATACATGGCGTCTTTACCATAAACAAGGCCAATAGGCTTCTGGTTTTTCTGAGTTTCTTGTGGCACCGAAGCTTGGTTTGTTTCAATAGCAACTATTCTGTCAACAACAAAGCCCAAAAAAAGGTTGTCTGGGCTGTGCGCTAAAGAGGAAAAAAAAATAGGCAAATAAAGCCAGTATTTCTTTGGTATTAAGATGACTTTTTTCGTTAGTGAAATGCTTATGTTTTTTCGAGTTCGACTACTCCAGTTCTTGTAGGCTCCACTTATATTTTTATTTTCTTGCTAACAAGAGTTTATTGTTAAGATACTTCCAAATTCAAACTTTTCTATTGTTAAATGAGAGTAATCATGTGATGTTTGTAATAAGGATTCGCGAAGTGATCAGGTCTGGCTTAAGGGGGGATTCTATCTGAAAAAAGTGCATTTTTTCACATAATTTTTGCAACACATGCTTTACTTAACAAATAAAGAAGCCTAAGCCGTGTATTACACTGTGATAAAACACGACGGGCATTTGAGAACACGAGTGAAATGTAGAAAACACGAGCCGCAGGCGAGTACTTTCTACATTTCTCGAGTGTTCTCAAATGCCCGGAGTGTCTTAATCACAGTGTAATACACGGCTTAGGCTTCTTTATTCGCTTTATGATATAGATTTTACACGCCGCGAGTAGAAACAACAAAGCACACAGATCGACAAACCGACGCCATTTAATACCGAATTCTCGACTTTTTTCGCTTCTTCTTCTTTATTTGTTTTATTATTCTCAGCTTCAAAACTTTCTGCTGCTTCGCAGAGAATTCCATCATGAATTTCTTCAAAGAAAAATGTTTTTCGCCACCTCTTGGAGAATTGTCGAGTGGAGGTAAACAAGAGCCGTATTCAAATAATGAAGTGCACAAGTAGCCAACATACAGTACGATGTAATAGCCCATTTCCGAGTTGCTACATGCCTCAGTTTCATAGCGAGTCCAGGTGCAAGACCATTCAAATGGAAATGATAGAGAATTCTTATGCAAATTAAACTCATTTCCATTTGAATGGTCTTGCACCTGGACTCGCTATGAAACTGAGGCATGTAGCAACTCGGAAATGGGCTATTACTATTCACACAAAACGCTCGAGTATTTCTCACTCGTCAGCAGTGCTCCTCTTCCAATGTCGCGTATACCCTTTTGTGTAGGGGGCACAAAGATTACCCAATGGGTTTCGGGCTTGTTTGAGATATTTTGAGGCCCAAACAGACTAGTAAACAAGGAAAAAACAACAAAAACCAGTTTTTGTTGCCACGGTAACGAGTTGTTTGTGAAATACCTCTTCTTTTTAAACGTTATTCCTCGTTTAAATTTTGAAATTATTTGGAAAAAATATTCGCCGCTATAAAGTCAAATAGTTGAACCTCACATTTCTGAAGAAAACAAAAAAGCCATGTTTTGAGCCAATTTCAGGTAGAATCCCTCCTTAAGAAAGTAACAGATATTTTAAGTTTTTTAGTAAAACAAGCTCGGAAATAAAAGTACGGTTTTTTTGTGCTCAACTTTTTGAAGTTTAAGTCAAGCGGTGAAACAAAACACGAATTACGTGAATTGCATTTCCCCTCTCTTCGGGCTAAGCCTCTTCCAACTTCAAACGAAGAAGCCCTGGGAACGAGATTGGGTCACGGAACATCAAATACCGGGCGCGTGCGCCTTACGTCATGTTTACTTACGAAACATCGTCATCATTTGGCGCACGTGAACATCAGCCCCTCCCCAAAACGTTTTTTCTCTGCCTTTGTACTCGGCGTAGTTAAATTCTGGATCTGTTCCGAAAGAGTCCAGAATCCGAAGACGACATCTGTATGGAAAAATGAATTATATTTTGGATTGGAACCGATCTCGTTGTGAGCACCTCAGTCTTAGTACTGATAACTTTTGGCAATAGACTGTGTTGGAGGGTGCAACAGAAAAACCTTGGTAAAAACGTCCACGGAAAGTCAGTCAGTCAAACCAACAAATAGTTTCCTTACCAACAATATGTTCCTAATGTTTGTACAGAGACGCAATGTTGACAACGCTGCCATGGACAGGTGTAATATTTCCACCATTATTGTGAAAAAAGTTCCCTATCTTTCAAAATGTCCAAGTCATCTTAACACTGGTTTGAGTTTTGCCTTGGTTTGTGTGAAACCCGCCTATATCGCACTTTCTACAGTTAAATAAGCAAAATACGCCTAAGTTATTTACAAGAGATTGACGCATCAATCAATAACTTTATTTATCCACGGCAGAGAAATCATAGGGCATGAAAAAACAAATTAAAAATAACTAAATGATTGATACTAATAAAAGTCATAATATAAGAAATTAAAATAAAATAAAATATAATTTAGAAGGTGCCTGCTTTTCATGAATACCGTCCAATAAGGATAATTTCCTGGTTCACACTTGTGAGATAAGAGGAAGCATAAACACAAGGATGATTACACGACTTACTCGTGCGAAGTGCGATAGCCGAGTTCTTGTGCTCATGCCTGTGATTATTTCATGCCAGTTCCTACTTGTGAAATATAACCATAACACAAGCACAAGAAAAGAAAAGTGTTTGCTTGTGCTTGAGGTTATTTCACCTCAGTGCACACTAACGTTTTCTTGTGCTTATTCTTGTGGTTATTTCACCTCAGTGCACACTAACGTTTTCTTGTGCTTATTCTTGTGGCTATTTCACCTCAGTGCACACTAACGTTTTCTTGTGCTTATGCTTGTGGTTATTTCACCTCAGTGCACACTAGCGTTTTCTTGTGCTTATGCTTGAGCTCATGCTTATGCTTATCTCACAAGTGTGAACCAGGGTTTACTCTTCGAAGGAAATCACTGCATTTGGATTTAAAAAAGTTTAGAGTTCGCGCTTGCCGCAACTTATTAACCCTTTCAGCCGCAATAATAAGGTGCAAATTCTCCTTAATAGTTACCATACATTTCATGCAGCACCAGCAACGAAAATGTGACGTGTTAGAGTCTCAACACAGATGATCATTATTTGTGATAATTCACATATTTTCGCATCAGTTATCTGTAGTCAAAAGGAAAAATTGAAGGCAACCTGGCATTTTTAACTATTTCAAGTTATTTCAGGTTGTCAGTTACCCTTATTTTATATTAATTATTATACTATGTAATTTAATTTATAAAGAAAATAAGGGATAAATAAAGCTGTTGTTGTTGTCATCTTGTTGACATCTTGATTGATATTGGGATTTTGAAGGTTAGTGGCCAGGACACGTTTATCGAAAGCAATTTAATGGCCTCCAGATTTACAGGAGGAATTACAAATTTTTTGGTTATCAAGATTAAGCAATAGAATTCTGGGCTGCCTTCCAGGTTGGTCTGGTTTTGTATGTCAAGAGCTACTCAAATATTCGGTAGACAGTGATCTAAAAACGCAGCTCCTGGCCCACCTTGAAATTATCGGGATCAACTCTCGAGAAACGCGGGGCACCGAGACCATTGTAAGGGGTTTAGATCGAAGAGTAAAAAGGACAAGGAAACGTTTTCTGCATTCTATGTCACAGACTACCTGTAATGAGAAGATGTTGGGCCCAGCTTATCTCGGATAATTGCAGCGCCTATGTAATCCGTGTAAAGGAGGTCAAATTCCTTGTTTCGTAATCGTCTGCCACAGCTCGTGTCTGAAGTGGCGTTCAGTAACCTAAAGGAGGTAACACAACATGAATAAATAACAACCAATCAATGAGAGTGACTTAAGACTCTTACTCGCACTTCCGAAAGAGCAAGGTTGAGTCGTCGATTAACTCCGAACACTTTCCGAGAGTTAAAAGGTAACTCCGAACACTTCGCGAGTGTTGCTTAACTTCTATTAGCACGCGCGCTGTGATTGGTCAATTTAGGGACGGACCATTAGAAAAGTGATGGGGGGTGGGGGCGGGTGGGGAAAAAAAACAAAAAAATTCATGCAAGGGAAAATACTAAGAAAACAATTCATGCAAAGAAGAAGGTAAAAAAAAAATTCATGCAGAAGCAAGGTCCAATTGTGACTTTTTCACACGTAGCAAAAAAAATTCGTGCAGAGGTGTTCACCTGAAAAACAAATTCCTGAACAAACAGTGAGCGAAAAAAAAAATTCGTGCAAGCTGAAAATTCCCCACCCCCCCCCCCCCCCATCACTTTTCTAATGGTCCGTCCCTTAGAGGTCCGTACTTCATTGTACGGCCCGCTAAATTCAAAAGTTTGTTTTGAAATATAATAAATATCTTACAAACCTCGTTTTCTCGGTCTGTACTGTAAGTTACAGATCGTCGTTTTTTCCGCTCAGATTTATGGCCCAAGCGCGAAGGAAAAAACTCGGTCCGTACCTCACAGTACGGACCTCGAATTTGGTAACTTAGAGGTATATACAGGGGTAATAACATGTTGGCCACAAAAATTGATAAGTGATTGGTTAAGGGCCCGGGCACGCAAATCAAATTTACGATTGCGCCCTGACTTTCATCAGCATCGTATATATTGCCGGTACCCACGCAGTTTAGCGCCAGGGACGTAGTGCGGGGAGGAGGAGGATCGAGTGGGGAGAGACACACACTGTATAAAACGGTATTAAGGGGGCAGTCTAGTCAAATTTCAGAGAAATGTTCTAAGCATCTTTAAAACAACAGAGCTCTGTAACGATTTTATAGAAAACAATGAAATTTTCACCAGAGCATCCCTTCAGGATGACCTACACAGGAAGGTGTAATTTGAGATGAAGTAGTTAAAAGATAGTTAATGATTAACTCCTGAATTTGACCTTATCAGCTGAGGGTTGCCGTCTGCCCCACATACTTGTTATGTGCAGAATTCATTGAAAATGAATTCCACTTTCTATCCATAACTAACATGGATTGAACTATGATCCTATGGAGCGGTTTCGGGGTAAGGCCATAAGTGTTCCCATGGCAGCCAAATCCTTCCAAATATGGGTGTAGAACAGATATCTCCTCAAGTATTTAACTTAATCCAATTTCGCTCCATAGGATCATAGTTTACATCCTAAAGGCAGTCTGTGCCAAATTTCACAGCAATTGGTCATATACTTAAGCAAAAAATAGTTAGGGGGAGATGCCTACTTCCGGAAAAAGGCAAATTTGAGAAAAATGCCCTTAAAGTTGGCACAAATTTAAACTTTTCCTTAACCGTTTCCATGGCAACCGATCGCCATTGGCAGATTACATCACGAAAATCGCTTTTATCAGCTTTCACAGGTCAATTTATGTGAAAAAGACTTCGAAAACTTAAAGTAGATGGGTTAAACTATAGTTTTAAGTAAAAATATAAAAAATGGTTGGATGACCGAAAATTAACAAAAAATCTGACTAGACGGCCCCCTTAAAAACCAGTTTAAAGAAAGCGTGAAGTAGGGTCTGTCATTAATGTTTGAAACGTTTTATAGTTTTTATGGTTTTAATACTCCTAGTGGAACCTACGTTTGCATAACCGGAATATCAGAAACGATTGTAAGATTATGACCAAGTACGTAGAGAGAGGCTACAAGGTCACTCCATTGAACCATCTCCCCTAGGGGGACCCCACTGTAAGCGTTTGACAGCCACTCAGTCTGGTACGAATATGTTCCCATGTAGAGAAAAATCTGCAAAGAAATTTGTGAAAGTAGGTGATATTATAGTGTTTCGAAGTGAGAAAGAAACTGGATTTCATGCTTTGGAAAGCTACTGAACAGTACTGTACTATGGAACGGTTTGTTTTAATATACAATGTGGTTGTAACGTTTTCATTTGTGGATCAAACCATGCAGTGTGACCATTCTTTGTAAAGCTACTGAACAGTAGTGTACTGTGGTACTGTTTGTTTTACTATACAGTGTGGTTCTAACTTTATCACCTGTGGATCAAACCATACAGACGTGAGTGTGAACATTCTCTGGAAAGCTACTGAACAGTGCTGTACTGTGTTATATTTAAGAATTGGTTCGTGCTTAGCTTGCGTATATCGAGTTAGGGATGCACGCGGGAAGTTCGGAGAGCACGAGGGAAGCTTCTTGAGTGCTCGGTAGGTACGTGGTGTAAGCATCATATAGTGGTTCCCCGTTAGTGAATATATGGCATACATTGCTCTCCATAGCCATACACGATGCTTACACCACGTACCTACCGAGTGCTCTCCAAACTTCCCGCGTGCATCCATAACTCGATATACGCACAGCTAAAGGCATGAACCAATAGCCCATTTCCGAGTTACTACATGCCTCAGTTTCATAGCGAGTCCAGGTGCAAGACCATTCAAATGGAAATGATAGAGTATTCTTATGCAAATTAAACTCATTTCCATTTGAATGGTCTTGCACCTGGACTCGCTATGAAACTGAGGCATGTAGCAACTCGGAAATGGGCTATTCTTTTATAACATAACGACAACACTTTAGGCGCTAAAACACGTTTTATTTGTGATTGACAACAAAGTTGCAAGGTGTAAGGTGAAAAAAAACTAATGATCATATTGGCTGGTTAAAAACACGCCACAATCAGTTGAGCAAGAATTCTTCATCTCCGCTTATAAGTAAAATCGTCAAAGTAATAGTCGCTTGTGATAATAATTGAAAATCTAGGCAAAAAAGTCAAAATTCTCAAAGGAAATGTTAACAAACAAAGTCAAAGTTTTAGTAAACAACTAGCTTGATAAAAGCCAAACGGCCGAAGTAGAGTTTGAATTGTTGAGAACGATGTTCACGCACATCGCCGTGTACAGTGCAGTTGTAGAAAAAGGTCTGTAAGAAAATCGTAGTTTTGTCGTGAGTGAACACCACACTGTTATTTTGATAACTAGTTCTTCCTGTGGAAGATGACGATTTGCACACGTCATCTTATATACACAAGGCCGTGCGTACATAAAGATGTTTACCATGATTGCTCAATAGGAATTAGGTAGAAGCACAGCGCGCGCTATGTTGTGTTTGTTTTACTGTCAGTAAAGGGTTAGCTCTTTTAAAAATAGTGGCACACTGATCATGACGAGAGAGAACCAAGAATACGTCCAGACGCTGTTATATCCGCAGTGTCCTAACGGACTTACATTTTGAAGCTTTCGATTTCTGATCGTTGGGTTTGTTCCTTCCAAGTTTCGCGCGGCTCCTATCCAGTCTGGCCACAATCTGCTAATGCGATCGCGCATCCACTGATATTTACTGTCGTTCATTTTCTGAAACAACCCGCTGAGCTTTTCTCTGATTTCAACCTGTGAGCATAAAAGCGATCAAACAGAATCTGGATCTGTGGTGAAATGTAAAGTCTTGGCTGAGTCCGACGCTCAAAAAGAGGGTTCCATGACCAAGTGTTATATACCGGTTGCACCGCGTGATCTTAGCAACAAATGTTTGTAAAACGCGAAAAGAGCTCAGATGGATCTGTGATCTATGAAATGACAGCCTAGTGTGACATGTTAAGTTTTCATTTTAAGGATCACAATTTGTGAAGCGTGCGTTAACGTACGTGAAAACTAGAGAGGCTTGTAAGCGGTCACGTGATTTATAATATTTAACAGGGCACGCGATTAAGAACAAAATAGGCACGTGATTCGTGATTGGGACTCTAGCCCAGTTCCCACTCACTTCATTTATCACCCATTATGCAGGGAGGTTTTACAAGCTACAATACAGTTCTGTCACGTGCCAACGTAATAACTGCAAGGAGACTTCGGATTGCAAACAAAAACTGTGATTTTTAGATGGACATGTTACCTTTTCTTTCTTGTCCAAATCTTTGTTCACAGCGTAGAGATGTCTTCTCCAGGGCAAAAAGGGACACCAGGTTTCAACCTAAAGAGAAAATGAAACGAGTAAACAACACTAACACAGTACAGTACTGTTCAGTAGCTTTACAAAGAATGGTCACACTGCATGGTTTGATCCACAGATGAAAAAGACAGAACCACACTGTATAGTAAAACAAACAGTACCACAGTACAGTACTGTTCAGTAGCTTTACAAAGAATGGTCACACTGCATGGTTTGATCCACAGATGAAAACGTTAGAACCACACTGTATAGTAAAACAAACAGTACCACACTACAGTACTTTTCAGTAGCTTTACAAAGAATGGTCACACTGCATGGTTTGATCCACAGATGAAAAAGTTAGAACCACACTTTATAGTAAAACAAACAGTACCACAGTACAGTACTGTTCAGTAGCTTTACAAAGAATGGTCACAAAGCATGGTTTAATCCACAGATGAAAAAGTTAGAACCACAATGTATAGTAAAACAAACAGTACCACAGTACAGTACTGTTCAGTAGCTTTACAAAAAATGGTCACACTGCATGGTTTGATTCACAGATGAAAAAGATAGAACCACACTGTATAGTAAAACAAACAGTACCACAGTACAGTACTGTTCAGTAGCTTTACAAACAATGGTCACACTGCATGGTTTGATCCACAGATGAAAAAGATAGAACCACACTGTATAGTAAAGCAAACAGTATCACAGTACAGTACTGTTCCGTAGCTTTACAAAGAATGGTCACACTGCAGGGTTTGATCCACAGATGAAAAAGTTAGAACCACACTGTATAGTAAAACAAACAGTACCAAAGTACAGTACTGTTCAGTAGCTTTACAAAAAATGGTCACACTGCATGGTTTGATTCACAGATGAAAAAGATAGAACCACACTGTATAGTAAAACAAACAGTACCACAGTACAGTACTGTTCAGTAGCTTTACAAACAATGGTCACACTGCATGGTTTGATCCACAGATGAAAAAGATAGAACCACACTGTATAGTAAAGCAAACAGTACCACAGTACAGTACTGTTCCGTAGCTTTACAAAGAATGGTCACACTGCAGGGTTTGATCCACAGATGAAAAAGTTAGAACCACACTGTATAGTAAAACAAACAGTACCAAAGTACAGTACTGTTCAGTAGATTTACAAACAATGGTCACACTGCGTGGTTTGATCCACAGATGAAAAAGTTAGAACCACACTGTATAGTAAAACAAACAGTACCAAAGTACAGTACTGTTCAGTAGCTTTACAAAGAATGGCCACACTGCATGGTTTGATCCACAGATGAAAAAGTTAGAACCACACTGTATAGTAAAACAAACAGTACCACAGTACAGTACTGTTCAGTAGCTTTACAAAGAATGGTCACACTGCATGGTTTGATCCACAGATGAAAAAGATAGAACCACACTGTATAGTAAAACAAACAGTACCACAGTACAGTACTGATCAGTAGCTTTACAAAGAATGGTCACAGTGCATGGTTTGATGAACTCACCTCACTTAAAAATATTAAGATGGAGCAGTCATCTTTGGGGTCCATCTTGTGACGGTCTATATAACAGGCTTGGTTTGTTCTCCACAGATCCCTAAGCCACTGATAAAATGAACATATATAAGGCAATGCTACTGCAACAGACATGTTTGCATAATCAAAACATGATACACAAACAATTTTTAATACACGTCCTTAATTCTTTTCCATCTTACAAAGTTGCGTCAGTTTTAATTGATTGGTTAAGAAAGAGGCGGGAAATTCTTCAGCTAATCAACTATTGTAGCAATGCAAAACAAAAATAATCATGAAATTACTTTTGACGGTGAAAGTAAAATATTCACATTGTGAACCCTGGGGGGGGGGGGGGGGTACTCCCTTATAAGGGCTTGATGGGGACGTGCGGCCAGCCAGGGTATGTTTTGCGGGATTTTTGTCTTAAACAGGGTATCGATTTATCATTTTTTGTCTTAATCATGGTATCGATTTATCAATTTTTTTCTTAAACAGGATATAATTGTCTTACACAGGGTATGGTTTCGGGTTAAGTGTCTTAAGCAGGGATTCAGAAATCGGAGTTCTGTCTTAAACAGGGTAGGAAAATCAGCGATATTTGTCTACTCGGTCAGGGTATGAGGAGGCGCGCCGCACCTCCCCACCCAGGGATATATCGAGTACCCCCCCGGGGCTGTGAACCTTATACTTACCTTGACTTTATATTCACATAAAGGGTACAACCAGTCGTTTGGAATACTGCAGTTTTTGTGGCTTTCTGTGGGAGTTGCTTCCTGTGTGACCAGGGCTGTTGCGACTTTCGCATTTGTCAATGAATTTGATTCGTCTGGTAGATTCTGAATTTCTACAAAACAAATTACGCTCTTTAACCTGTTTAAAGGGAGCTTAAGTTTCACTACGTGGAAGCCATTCAAAAATTGTAGTGTAATCAGCAGATTGTCCAATCAGAAACGGGTACGTGACGAAAGAGAAAGACTCTAATTGTTACTTATACAAGAACGAAGGACATTTTTAACGTTGGGCCACCGTTGGTAAGCCAAAGTAAAGAAAAAAAAAGAAACAGGATGTTTTAAAGCAGACCACAGTCCGAGTTTGCCTGCGACACAAATTTTGACAAAAATTTTTTTCCGGCTCAAAATATACCATGTTCATTATTCCAGAACACAGTCAAGTTTCGTTTTGTTTGTTTGTTTTTTTATTTATTTATTTTTTAATTAGATGTCTTCAGTAATGACGGTGTTTTTCAAATCTCTGTTCCCCATGGTTCGATTGACAGACGGGCACTGCGACAGTATTAATTGTAACCATGCAAGAAGACCGTAGCAAATACAATAAGGACTTTAGCCAGCTTTGGCTATGTCTGATCCGATATTTTTATTTATTTTATGTTCAAAGGACATTCATATGAATGAAACCAAGTTCGCGACTAGAATCAAGTGCAAAAAACTTTACATGGACGTCTTTCTAACCGAGCGAGAGGGACATTGCAAGTAATGGCCCGATGAAAGCGAACTCAAGGTGGTCCGTGCATAAACGACCCACGGCCAATGCTGCTATTTAGAATGTTAAGCTAGTGAGGTTTTTTAGTGACGGACCATTAGAAAAGTGATGGGGGGGGGGGGTGGGGAATTTTCAGCTTGCAGGAATTTTTTTTTTCGCTCACTGCTTGTGCAGGAATTTTTTTTCAGGTGAACCCCTCTGCACTAATTTTTTTTACTACGTGTGAAAAAGTCACAATTGGACCTTCCTTCTGCATGAATTTTTTTTTTACCTTCTTCTTTGCATGAATTTTTTTTCTTGGCATTTTCCCTTGCATGAATTTTGTTTTGTTTTTTTCCCCACCCCCCCCCCCCTCCCAATCACTTTTCTAATGGTCCGTCCCTTAGAGGTTTAGTAACATGGTCACATCCGTTCTGCCATAAAACCACACACACACAAAAATAGAGGAAATCAACAAAGATGTAAATCATTAAGCGAAGGTGTTTTTAGTCTTGCCCTTTTGGCAGAGTTTGGTTGGAAAAAAAACGTGTTTGTTTCTATACTGCATTGTGGATTATTGCGTTCGAATTCGACTTGAGAGGTTTTGCGTCTTTCGAAGAAAGCACCGGTAGAACGTCTGGATATATGGACGCAGATTTCATATTGTGAAAACTATAAATATACATATCAATTATCTTGAAACTGAAAACTGAATAGGGTAAGCTTGATCATAGAGTTTCGTTAAAAATTAGTTGTCCGTTAGGAGACATCAGTTTAAGGCTCTGCTATCTGCTTCAGAAATATTCGACTTTCAGAAAAAAAAAGTTCGGCATATTGTTAGGTCTGTGTCGATGCAAAAGCCATAAAACACAATAGTAAAATATTGACAACGGCATTATTGATAGTTTTTATCTATGCCGATAGCAATCCTGCGGGGCGCTTTACAATGTCGGATCTATCTCAGCTGTGGTCTATCACAGGAAGAAAAACTAAATAGTCTGCAGTATTCGGTCTAAAATCCTAACAAACGTCATACAAAAAAATATCCATTGCACAACTTCTGCATCAAAATAAGACCTACAAACACCGTCTTTTATTTTGATTGCTAATAATTCATTTTATGTGAACATTTCGTCCATTTAGTTGGACAGGTGTAAGCTTGTGTTGCCTGACAATGCAAAATACGTTGTTACCATATTTGCATACTACTGTTTTGCGTGTGCTGGCCAAAAAGATCTCCCAGATCGCCGTTATGAAATTTTGTGCAGTGCAGTATATTTTTCCGACTTTGACAGCTAAAAACTCTGATGATTAAGTTGCCCCAGAGTAAAAACAAACATAGAAAGGCTTAAGAAGGATTTCTCCTACATTTAACTCCTATCTCGGGATTAAACAATAAATTTTAAACCAAATACTTGCATTTTTCATTGGACAATTACTTGTCTAAACAGGAGTTATCCAAAGCAGGTTGACATAACAGAGAAATGTAGTTGTATATTAGATGTTTTAAGTAAGGCTTACTTCCATGCCAAAGTAATTACGTTGAAGATACAGTTCTTTTCACTTACTGCCAGATTCGTTTACGCTGTTGACAATTGAACGTCGCTGCAAAATCACGAAAATACAGCACTGTATAACCAGACAAAACACTAGTAACCACAAAAAAACGGACACTTTCTGTAAACGCATCTCGGCGCAAGCTGGACTGGCGGCCATAAATATGCGATACCCAAATTAGGACACCTGCTAGTTATCCAAAACAAACCGAATCACAAAACTTGAATGGATCAAGCAAACAAAAGCGGAAATCAAAGCATTGTTGAGAATAGTTTGAGAAACGATCTGTTAGAGATATTGCTTTACGCACGGCAGAATTATTGAGAGTTCGCGGAAATATATTGTTGCCTCATTGCCAAAAAGTAATAACAGAAAATGAACGCTAATACTAAAGGAATTTGATTAAGTCGAAAACAACGAGACCTTGAAGGTAAATCTGAGTATAAAAATTATAGATAGGATATGTATCATAGGAAAATAAAGTATAGCAGATTTGAGGAACTGCAGTCAGCCAAGTTTGAGTTTCATGAACATTGCGAGAAAAACGAAAACTGGTTTAGTAAAGCTCTGATGAGCGAAATCTATTGTCAGTAGTTTAGAATAAACTTTATTAGATTTAACTTTAAAAGAAACCGAATTCAAAATTCATTTGTTATGGATACAACTTTAAACCTGTGTGCAAGGGACAAACCTTGAGCGGTTCTATTTTAACCCTTTCACTCCGAGTCAAACCTTGAGTCATACAATGTGGTTCTACCTTTTAACCCTTTCACTCCCACAGTCAAACCTTGAGTCATACAATATGACTTTTCACTTCCAGAGTCAAATCTTGTGTCTTAGGGACGGACCATTAGAAAAGTGATGGGGGGGGGGGGGAATTTTCAGCTTGCACGAATTTTTTTTCGCTCACTGCTAGTGCAGGAATTTTTTTTTCAGGTGAACCCCTCTGCACGAGTTTTTTTTACTACGTGTGAAAAAGTCACAGTTGGACCTTCCTTCTGCATGATTTTTTTTTGTTTTTTTCCCCACCCCTCCCCCCCCCCCCCCATCACTTTTCTAATGGTCCGTCCCTTACAATGACCATTGTGTCGCTCTGCGCATGTCTGCCTTGTCTCGATTGATTAAGACAATAGTACAAAGCACCCCTACTCTTTATTTTTTTCACATTTTAATGGCAATACAAAAAAATGTAAGTCGAAAGGCATACACAAACAGGCAAAGCCATAAGGAAAATCTGTTAGAAAGTGGAACACACCATGCGAGACAGATCACCATGTAGCTAATCTAAATAAATAATCATATAATAACAATCAAGAAAAAAAAATTATATCAAATATTCATTCCTCACTTAAAAACTTCTTCATTCCCGACTTAAAAACTGCACAACTAGGAGATGGCCTAATATCTAAGAGTATCGAATTCCACATTTCCACAATTCTATTAAAATAAAATAGTCGTTCTAGCAAAATATGTCTTTAAGGAGTAGTCATCAACATGTCTAAACCTATGCGTATCATCTTGAGAATAAAAGTTCAGAAACGGAAATACATTGAAGGGTTTCTTAAAATTGGCACGGAAATTGCAAATATAGCCAAACAGATCAATATGATTTAAATTATGCATCATATAATTACTCGGGCTACTACCACATGTACAGGTAGCCCGAGTCTAGGTTTACCTTTTCGGTCTATCAGTCTATCAGTCTATCAGTCTATCGACAACGTCGATAGACTGATAGATGTATCTCCCACCATTCTAGAATTTCCTTCAACAAAGATCTTCAGACTCTTTCGTCGTGGTTTGAGTATAACCATTTAACACTGAACAGTACTAAGACTCAAGCATTATCAGTCGGACCCTGTGCCTATCATTATTCCTTTATTACTTAATAATGCTAGAATAGAATTTCTCCGATCTATTAAGATTCTAGGAGTTACTCTAGACAAGGACCTATCCTATAAAGAACACATATCAGATCAACTAAAGAAAGCCTACGCGAAGGCCTCTGCACGGAGAAGAATAAGGCGTTTCCTTCCTCATGATGCAATGATAAAACTTTATGAAGCATTTTTATTATATGACTAGCTCCGTGAGCGGGCAAGATGAACCGAATCTCGCGCTGTGATTGGCGCTCCATATTGCCCGCTACCCGAGCGGGCAATATGGAGCTATCTTGCCCGCTCGGGATAAGGGCTTTGTCCCGCAAGGAAAATTCATCCGAGGCGAAAGCCGGTTTACCAAAATTTTCTTTCTTAGTTTTTCCCTGAAAAATCTTTTCCGTGACAGTTAAAGATTTCCTGTGGTTTGTGTATCGATGGGGCTGGAAAACGAGAAAAATTGATTTTTGCATGTAACGGGCTTCCTTTTCAGTCCTTGAAAATAAACACGTACACGGATCATTTTTTGGTGTTTTTTCCCATATAATAAATCCTTTATTGACCAAGCTTGTTCGGTCAAGATGGCTGGATATTGGCCTCGTTCTTTTTTTGCGTGTTTATGGACCTCGACTTCGTCTCGGTCCATAAACACGCAAAAAAAAAGAACTTAGCCAATATCCAGCCATCTTGACCTCACGCTTGGTCAATAACCCATATATATTACCTCATCTCGAATACTGCAGTCCTTTGTTTGTAGGCATAGGTACGGGTCAACGCAACCGTCTCGAAGATGGCAACTGTTATATTTTGAGAACATTAATCGGGCACAACAAGTCAATATCATACGACGAGCTGCTCACTACGGCTAGCATGAAATCCTTATATTGTAGGCGCTTACACCAGGCGTTAATACTTCTTTTTAAATGCTTAAATGGTACGGGACCTACTTATATTGGAAGCCTTTTTAAATACAGGTATACACCGTATAGGCTAAGAGGCGAGGGCTTGAATTTGGAATTACCTAACTTTAATCTACGAGGCCAGACGAATCCTCGGCAATTACGAGTGCGCTTTGCGAACGTTTATTTAAAGCAATGGGATCCGCTGTATCAATCCAAGACATCGACACAGCCCATCGAGTCCCAACAAGAAGCACCGGCAATGGCGGCCCGAGGCCAATCATTTGTCGATTCATTAGGCGGTTGTCAAAAGATGATGTTATGAATCAAAGAAGAAATGCAAGTAGAGTTGACCCATCTGCTTTATTCAACCTTTATTCAACCTTTATTCAAAAATTTATAGTCCTGCAAAGGGGTTACCATCGCGCAAGACGCCTATCTAAGGAAGATAAAATAAAATAAAATAAAATAAAATGCATCGATTATTATACAATATTAAAATTTGTCACGACTAAAATACTCGAATAAGGCTTTTTTAAAAAGATCTACGGAGTTAATATTAACAATTTCGCTAGGTAAAGCATTCCAGTCTTTAATAGTTCTGCAGAAATAGCTATTCTTATAAGACTCAGTATTAGGTTGCAGTTCGATGAACTTGTTCAGGTTAGAGTTCCTTAAGTGTCTGCTGCGCTTCATAACGTAGTCAGGAAAAGCCAGACCACCAGCGCCATGAATCGCTTTGTGAAATAAAATCAGACGAGAAATTGTTCTGCGCACCTTTAGGGGTAACCAGTGTAGATCGTGCAGAAGGTTCGTAACTGTTCCCGGCTCCCTCGAGTAACAATTTTTTACAAAGCGTGCAGCTCTTCTTTGTACTCCCTCTATTTGCTTCACGTGTTTTATTAAGTGTGGGTCCCAAACTGAGCTGGCGTATTCCACGTGAGGCCGTACAAGGGCTTTGTAGGCTGCCTCTTTCACTCCCATGGGGCAACTGCTCAGATTTCGCCGGAGGAATCCGAGAGAGCGATTAGCCTTCATGACTTTGTCATTAACATGCTGGCCCCAGTCGAGGTTTCTGGATAATTCTACGCCTAGATAAGGGTGGTGGGTGACCGAAACTAGAACTTTTCCCATAAGTACGTAGTTAGCCTCAGTAGGGTTTTGCTTCCTCGTTATTTTTAAGACGTGGCATTTGCTGGGATTGAATTTCATTTGCCATTTCTGGGCCCAATTTTCAAGTGATGTTAGGTCTGACTGCAGTTTAGCGGCATCATTGTAAGACTCAATAGTGCTGTAGATTAGAGTATCATCGGCGAAAAGGCGCATCCTAGAGGTACAGCTTTCTCCTAGGTCGTTAATGTATAAGAGAAACAAGAGGGGACCGAGAACTGTTCCC
This sequence comes from Ricordea florida, assembly GCA_949710005.1. Classification (NCBI taxonomy): domain Eukaryota; kingdom Metazoa; phylum Cnidaria; class Anthozoa; order Corallimorpharia; family Ricordeidae; genus Ricordea; species Ricordea florida. The sequence continues at coordinate 2,520,970 of OX453283.1, read as the reverse complement.
TGGGGGACCCCTGATAGAACTGGCACTTCCGAGGAGTTGTACCCATCAACAACAACTGATTGACTTCGACTCGTAAGCCATTGCGTTAGCCAGGTGTTAAGAACCCCACGTATGCCATAGTAGCGCAGTTTCATCAGGAGGCGCTGGTGCGGAACCGAATCAAAGGCTTTCGAAAAGTCCATGATTATTAGGTCAGTTTGCTCACCTTTATCAAGGGAGCGAGCTATTTCTTCTACTGTACAGATTAACTGAGTTTCACATGATAATGTTTTGCGAAAGCCATGTTGGTAGTTAAATAACACTTGATTTGAATCAAGGTGGGACATCATTTCATGGAAGATAATGTGTTCCATAATTTTACAAGGCACCGACGTAATAGAGATCGGTCGATAATTTTCCGCTAGGCTTCTGCTACCTTTCTTGTATACGGGTACTACTGACGCTTTAAGCCAGTCCTGGGGAACCGAGCCCGTGTGGAGCGACTGCGTGAACAGAAACTGTAGAAAAGGAGCTAATTCAGTAGCAGCCCCTTTAATATGTAGCAAGGGATTCCGTCAGGACCATTAGCTTTTTTACAGTTCACCTTCTGAAGAAGTTTCGTTATCCCCGCGGTGCTTAAATGGATAGGTGGTATATCAATATACGGGCTGGTAGCCTCTGGGGGCATGTTTTGCAGGTCTTCTTTCGTGAAGACAGACTTGAAATAATTACTTAATAAATTGGCTTTCTCCCGACTATCGGACGCCACATCATCGCTGAGCTCCAAAGGAGCGACACCAACATTGTCTTGCCTTTTAGATCTTATGTAGGTCCAGAATCGTTTGGTTATCGTAGGTTTACGATTTTCCAGGTCCATGTCATCGGTCGTTAGGAGGTCCAGCAAGTACTTATCATGACCGATAGAGAACCTTTTCTTAATTACTTTACGTAGGTCTTTAAACTTTCTCCAATCAGCTTGATTATTTAACTTGCGTGCTCTGTTATATAGTTTTTGTTTCTTACGTATCATGCGCTTGATTGAGCTATTCAACCACGGTAAATTCCAGCGCGATCCCAGTTTCTTTTGGGGGAAGTACTCCTTCATAACCTTAAGAACTGATTCTGTGAAGAAGTTGTAGTTTTCGTTGACTGATTTATCTTGTGGGTTGTTAGTAAGATAATTGCCTAGGCGTGTTTCCAAAACGTTTCGAGCGGATTCTATGTCGCCCTTTTTAAACAAGAAAACTTTCCTCGGTTGTTTTCTGTTAAAGGACGGTTTCAAGGTGATATCCACAAGAACTGCATCGTGATCGCTCATGCCGTCAACTAACTGGACATTATTTACTTGGTTTGGGTTGGTTGAGAGTACTAAATCAAGAATATTTCCTTTGCGTGTGGGTTGTTTCACGTGCTGAGACATAGAGTGGTCGTTTATGATATCAAGCAGCTTGGTGTTTACTTCAGTACCATAGGCGGGGCTAGGTTTTAGCGAGTATCCCCCTTCTTCGTCCCAGACGACATCTGGCAGATTGAAGTCACCGGTTAGTACTATATTTGGGAGAGATTTCGCTGTGAGGCTGGACAGAGTTTGATCCAGACAGTCCAAAGGTTCGACAGCGCAATTTGGTGTTCTATAAATGGATCCGATGTAGAGTGGTTTGTTTCCCACAACATGTATTTTCGTCCAAACTGCCTCGCAGTTGGAGTCCAGATTACTTTCGTGGGTCGCAATCAATTTGTTGGAGACAGCTGTTAATACACCACCACCATTAAGATTACGGTCTTTCCGAAAAATCGTGTAATTGCCACCAAGAATTTCCGATGAAAAGATTGAATTGTCAATATGGGTCTCATTTGCATTTATAATATCAGGCTTGTATATAGAGTACTAAAGTGATGACATCACAAAAACTAAATTTCTAAAGTTATGGGATTTATTGAGACATTTCAAAGGAGTATGACGAATAATGCCTACAGGCCAAAAATCAGCCTCTCATGTCAATTTTTGAGTGAGACATTGCAACGTTTACGCTCCAGTGATTCCATACAAATCCTTCTAATTTTATCTCGGTTCCAAACGTTTAGAACAGAGAAAAATTAGAAGGATTTGTATGGAATCATTGGAGCGTAAACGTTGCAATATCTCACTCCAAAATTGAAATCAGAGGCTGATTTTTTGCCAGTAGGCATTTGTCATCATGCTCTTTGCAAACATCTTAATAAATCCCATAATTTCAAAAATTGAGATATTTGTGACGTCACACTTTAGTACTCTATTGCAGCCATGAGTTGGAAATGTAGCCGCTTCGAATGACTTCTCAAGCTGCAACAATTTAATGACAACACTCGTAATGTGGAGGTACATTGTGATGCTTTACCATTCTTTTGTGATTGAGTTGCGGTAAAGCTCTTTCCATCTATTCGCGAAGTTGGCGGATGTCTACAAGGAGTTGATGAAGCGCAGGGCTCGCCGTCACTTGTTGTTGAATTGAAAGAAGAAAAACGGGCAGTTGATGTGATATCGTCAAGGGGCGAAAAAAAATTGCTGGTCAGGGTATCACTGCTGGAAGCAAAAAGAGAGCTGGAGAAGCTGGGAAGGCCACAATCACAGCAGATCCACATGCAAGAGCTATTAACTAGGGCGTCGTAAACAGGGTTGTTAATATTACAACATCGTGCATGATGCCAACGATCGCAATAATCACATTGGACAGCCTTTTGGTTGGATTTAACAGGCTTAGCGCACACTGCACA
>OX453283.1:2503237-2513237 GCA_949710005.1 Ricordea florida | reverse complement strand
TCTTTCCGCTTCTCGGCTTTCTTCGCTAAAATTTTGTCTGTTTTCCACAGCACGAAGTCTTTCCGCTTCTCGGCACTCTTCGCTACAATTTTGTCTGTTTTCCACAGCACGGAATCTTTCCGCTTCTCGGCGTTCTTCGTTAACATTTTGTCTATTTTCTCGAGCCCGGACTCTTTCTGCTTGCCGGCGTTCTTCGCTATGATTTCGTCTCCTTTCTTTTTCCCGAGCGCGCCTTCTTTGGCGATCTACAGTACTTCGCTCATTCTTCCTCAGTTAATTCTTGCTCTCTTTCCCGTTGCTCTTCACCTGAACCCTGTGTTCTGCAAATTATATTTTCTCTGCTATTGTTTGTTGACATAGCAATAGAAATTGTTTCGTTTATCCTTTAGTAAAACTTCAACAGTGTAGAGTAGTAATATTGTGTCTCAAAAAGACAATGAACTGAAAATTTCTTTTTCAGTCGTCAACGCAATTTCCCGCCAAAAATATGCGGGCAACCAGAACAGCTTCCAAATAAATCACGTCACCTCGATGAGTTGACACATGAGCCCACAATTTGGTCATGTGATGCTGGTCAGTGGCTATCCCGTTTTGACAGCTGTCAATTGACCATATTGTAAATGTCCAATATAAAAGATGTGGATTTGCCAAGACAAGCCTGAGATACCCCTCCCTTCCTTTTGATAGTCTCCCCTACCCTACCCGTACAATCTGTAGACGCGTACGTACGGACGTACGGACGTACGTACGCTCGGTCAGTCACGTGACAACCAAACGAAAAGAGGTTGACCATATTCCATGAGTATGGGGCTCTGCTCCGCGCGCGCTTCGCGCGCGGGAGCCCCGCTATTATATACAGTCTGGTAGGTTTTTTGTGGTCGTGAAACCAGCCATATAGTATACAACAGATACAGACCTTCGGCGTAAACTGACATTCACGCTTGTTCGAAGTCTAGTTTTAAGTATGAATGGGATTCGAATGCTGAAAGAATTTGTCATTGTCTAGAACAGGCGACCACGAAGATCATGAAGTAACAAATGGTGCAATAGCTGCAAACGTGACTGCGTCGATCCAGTAGGCCGGGTTTGAGTGTTGCCAAATCGTTTTTAAGGTAATATTTTAAAACTAAACAGAATAAAAAAGGAACCAAGTTTTTGCCTATTGCAGCAAATCAATAACTTAAGCAACTGACTTTATAAAAGAAGGTCAACAATGAACTTACCACTCGATGTGTGGACTTCAGAATTTTCGCTCTGCAAAATCACAAATATGCAAAACTGAAGCATCAGCGAAATGAGCAGTAGCCAAGCAAAAGCATATTTCTTCGACATGGCTTTTTCCGGCAACAAAGTTTGTAAGACTGTCTGTTTATCACAGGAAACTCAGCGACACATGTCCTCTTCTCGCACACAAAGCAAGGGAGCTCAGTGACATGGCTGACTCGCCATGTCACATTTGTGTCACACAAATTTTGTTCACGCAAAGAGTGACATACATTAATTGTTCACGTGGAGTTTCGGGTCAGACAGAATAAAGGGTTCTAACACCTTTGCTTCAAAAAGAAAACCCGCCAATCAATGAGTCGGTAAAGTCAGCAAGGTTAAAAAACGTTTTTAATCAGTACTTTTTAACATCATTTGGTTCTAAAGTTTTGACAATGGGTGTTTACCATTTACCACAAATTCCCGGAAATTTCGCTTCGGAATTTTCGTTCGGAAAGAACGGAACGTGTCGTTTACCATTTGCCCCCATTCGGAACTCCTCTGGCGTCCCAAACGGGAAAACGGGACTACCTTTTCAGAATTTCCGTTTGTCCCGGGAATTTTCCAGTGGGACGAACCGAAAAAACGTTTACCATTTACATCCCAACCGGAATTTCCGGGAATTTGTGGTAAATGGTAAACAACCAATGTCTTCACACTGCCACTGGGATGAGCGGGTCAAAAGGTTTCACGTAACAGTAACAAAAGTTTTCCATCATATACAAGTTACAGACCAAGTGTGGCGTCAAGATGGCTGCACTTTACCTAGTTTCTAATTCGTTTTTATTGACCTAGAGAATTGTGTAAAGTAACAGGAGAATATTCTGAAAGCACTCCATGTCTGAATTTAAAACTAGCTCAGACCATCAAAATTTGACTGGAGAATTCTTCGTAGTAATAGTAATAATAATAAAAATAATTATAATAATAATAATAATAATAATAATAATAATAATAATAATAATAATAATAATAACACTTTATTTATATAGCGCTATTTCTATTGCTAACCAATAGCGCTTTACAAATCATTTACAATTAAAAATTACATATCTATGTTAAAAAAGTTACAATTTGTATATAATTAAAAAAAAAAAAAAAAAACAGAAAAGCTACTTCGGCTACGATAATTGTAAAAATACACTAAATTATAAAAATATCTAATTAAAAGCTTTTCTAAAAAGATAGGTCTGAAGTTTGCGCTTAAACTCTGAAATGTCGCTGCACGATCGAATTTCTAAACGTAAGGCATTCCAGAGTTGCGGCGAGGCTACAGAAAATGCTCGAAATTCGTAGTTGCGCAAATTATAATTAATGTCGTCCAAGCGATGGCCATTCATGGAACGTAGATTGCGTCTCGGGACATATCTCTTGACCAAATCAGACAAATATGTTGAGGCTAAGCCCATCATGCACTTAAATGTTATTAGAAGAATCTTAAGGGGGCAGTCTAGTCAAATTTCAGAGAAATGTTCTAAGCATCTTTAAAACAACAGAGCTCTGTAACGATTTTATAGAAAACAATGAAATTTTCACCAGAGCATCCCTTCAGGATGACCTACACAGGAAGGTGTAATTTGAGACGAAATAGTTAAAAGATAGTTAATGATTAACTCCTGAATTTGACCTTATCAGCTGAGGGTTGCCGTCTGCCCAACATACTTGTTATGTGCAGAATTCATTGAAAATGAATTCCACTTTCTATCCATAACTAATATGGATTGAACTATGATCCTATGGAGCGGTTTCGGGGTAAGGCCATAAGTGTTCCCATGGCAACCAAATCCTTCCAAATATGGGTGTAGAACAGATATCTCCTCAAGTATTTAACTTAATCCAATTTCGCTCCATAGGATCATAGTTTACATCCTAAAGGCAGTCTGTGCCAAATTTCACAGCAATTGGTCAAATACTTAAGAAAAAAATAGTTAGGGGGAGATGCCTAATTCCGGAAAAAGGCAAATTTGAGAAAAATGCTCTTAAAGTTGGCACAAATTTAAACTTTTCCTTAACCGTTTCCATGGCAACCGATCGCCATTGGCAGATTACATGACGAAAATCGCTTTTATCAGCTTTCACAGGTCAATTTATGTGAAAAAGACTTAAAGTAGATGGATTAAACTATAGTTTTAAGTGAAAATACAAAAAATGGTTGGATGACCGAAAATTAACAAAAAATCTGACTAGACGGCCCCCTTAAAGACTATGCGCTCTTCTTTTGGTAACCAGTGAAGTTTATAAAGTACCGGTGTAATATGTTCACATTTAGTAGCCGTAGAATTCTCGGATGCCTAATGAACAACGAGCCCAATTTGCAACCACATTGACACCACACTTTGTCATTAAAGGATTCACTATATGGCCATTTTGTTTGGTTTTGCTTCGCGGGCAAGCTAGGCCAACATGTGCCTTGCCAATCAGAACTGCGTCACGATTCGCCGCATCTTGCCCGGAACCAACCGTGTATTTTGCAAGCGCATCGTTTCACACAAAAATCAAAAGAGTAAACGAGCGCATTTTAGACACTGAGAGTGGTTCACTTTTTACTTCATCTACAGCTACAGACAATTTAGCCAAATTTAAGTTGACGATTTAAGTCTCACATTTTTGCTGGCATCAATAAAAGTTTGATGAAAATAAAAACTAAGTCAGCACTGAAATTCTCATAATACCGGATGACGAATTCAAAGGATAAATTTTGAGCTTTCGCTTAAGCTCAAAAATTTTCTCAATTATTCAAAAAAAACTTGAACCATAATCAAAACTCTAATTTTTTGAAAAGTTAAACAGTCGGTCAAAAATCCAGTAATTTTCACAGCGTTCACATTTTACCGCCAACTTTAAGCCAGGGCGATGAGTGGTTTATTCAAACCCAAAAGGGTAAAAATGAATTACACAAAAATCTCTGTGCTTTACCTCAAAATGCTGGTACAGAAAAAGTCAATATATAGTTTCTCTTGATAAAAATCTTTGATTTGCTTAATATAAACCATTGTTTCAAAGTTTTGCATTTTATGTTCATAGATTATATAATTGTCAAAATATGAATGAATATAAAAAGAGAGGATTGAACTTGCTTTTAGTTCGACTTTCACGTGTGTATTGACTTAAATATTAAGACAAATTACCGTGATTTAACTTCTACAAACCATTTGACCTGACTATATACAATCTACAATCACTAGATCACTTTGCTTTGGTCACATGCAAAGTTTTTGAGTCATCGTTTTCTGTAGGAGGAAAACCAAAAAACTCTTTTTAGTTGGAATACTACAGTATTTATTCTATTAGCTGTCCTGAGTGCCTATTAAATTTTTGGACCTTGAGAGTGGGCGCTGATTCGAGGTTGGGAACTTATTGGAATAATTAAGGTAAAAACTTTTTAAAACAGCATACTCTAATCTCACTTTCTGAATTTATTTTTTTCAAGATCTGTTTTGTTTCCATTTAAGGATTTTAAGACTCACTTATTTAAAAACTATCTCCCTTAAAAACTATCTCCCTTAACCCTTTCACTCCCAAGGGTGACTTTATATTACTCTGTCTAACGCCAGACGATTTTACTCGTCAAATGGAGACCCCTTGGGAGTGAAAGGGTTAAAAACTATCTCCCCTAACCCTTTCACTCCCGAGAGTAACTTTATAGATTTTACTCTGTCTAACGCCAGACGATTTTACTCGTCAAATGGAGACCCCTTGGGAGTGAAAGGGTTAAAAACTATCTCCCTTAAGGTAATTTGAATGCACCAATCATAACACTTACATAACACAACATTAAGTATACACTAATTTTCTCCTGACCATGATACTCACATGATCTGAGTAATAATTCTCTTTAGTGAGTGCCTTACACTTTCTTGTATGTTAGTATGGAGAATTTGATGTTCAATCCCATGATCTGAGTAATAATTAACAATTATTTGCCAAATGCAAAGTGATTATCAAAAGCGCGTGTGTCAATTTAAAAACAACTGGCAGCCATTTTGTTCGTTGAAATGATTATAGGCTGATAATCCGAGATAGCGAACTAATCAGAGTGCACGATCTTGTGTAATCACCTGAGTATTTATACTAATTCTCTTTAGTGAGCACCATACACTTCCTTATGTGTTGGTATGGAGAATTTGATGTTAACTCCCAAGATCTGAGAAGTAATTCTCCTTAGTGAGTGCCATACACTTCCTTATGTGTTAGCATGGAGAATTTGATGTTCACTCCCAAGATCTGAGTAGTAATTCTCCTTAGTGAGCACCATACACTTCCTTATGTGTTAGTATGGAGAATTTGATGTTCACTTCCAAGATCTGAGTAGTAATTCTCCTTAGTGAGTGGCATACACTTCCTTATATGTTAGTATGGAGAATTTGATGTTCACTTCCAAGATCTGAGTAGTAATTCTCATTAGGGAGTGCCATACAATTCCTTATATGTTAGTATGGAGAATTAGATTAACTATTTTCTAATCGATCACCAAATCAATCATCTCATCATGAGTTAGAGCTGCAGGGATTTATATCAATTGAACTTGAAAGGAGAACTTAAACACTGGTCACTTCTGGGAGTATAGATAAATAGAGGATATTACATGGGTGTATTGGGATATGAAATTTCACTTTGAACATTGCAAATTTGAAGATTGATCACAGCAAACAAGCAAAATGCATTTCAATACCAGAAGAGAAATTATGTATCTTGAAGCGCCCATATAATGTTCTATTTATCAGCACCAATGGAATACAAAACCATTTTTTAAACTTTACATTTTAAGGTCCAATTTATTACATGGCAATGGCAACATGTTATTTTCACATGTGAAGATAGCATGTGTTTGCATGGAAACTCATCTGGTACAGTATTTTACTTGTGTTTGTATGACAAAAGGGTAACTTACCAATGGCTCCAATTCTTTTCTTTCCACAAGATTATGATCAGTAACAAAGAAGTAAAAATGCTTGTAACACTGGTTAACATGAGCTTCCTGAAAATCAACCATTCTTTGAGTTAGTCTATCAGTCCAGATCATTTTCATAACAACAAAAAAAATGTAAAGACAATATAGACCGAATGCATAAATGGCGGCCAAAAAATTATTCTTTTGTTTATGTGCTAATTAGACTCACTAGCATCGTTTGCATGGACATAATTCAAAAGAATTGTTGCTTGAGAGCGAGGTTAGTGACTTTAATTAGCATATAAACAAAAGAATACATTTTTGGCCACCATTTTTGCATTTGGTCTATATAGGGTTCTTTTTGTAAATCATTTGTACAAAATGCCTACTGTTTTCCAGAAAATTGTTTTTGCGCTTTCTAATACTGCATAGCATTTTTTCTGATAATACAATAACATTGTCACTCTGTTATTAAAACCAGGTTGCTGATTCCCTGTCAAATTCATATATTTCTATGGTGCAAAATTATAGAGGCAAACTCTTACCTACTGCAACATTTCACTATCAGATGGCTATTAGAAGCACACTTAAAGCTTGGATAAACAACACAACTTTAAACACACTACACGATGCCAATGGCGGATCTCTCTCTTTCTTTTACCCATAACTCCCTGAGTTACATAGGTCCACATAGCAGACTGGTAAGGGATGGACCATTAGAAAAGTGATGGGGGGGGGGGGGTGGGGAATTTTCAGCTTGCACGAATTTTGTTTTTTGCTCACTGCTTGTGCAGGAATTTTTTTTTTCAGGTGAACCCCTCCGCACGAATTTTTTTTACTACCTGTGAAAAAGTGGACCTTCCTTCTGCATGAATTTTTATTTTACCTTCTTCTTTGCATGAATTTTTTTCTTGGCATTTTCCCTTGCATTAATTTTTTTTGTTTTTTTCCCCACCCCCCCACCCCCATCACTTTTCTAATGGTCCGTCCTTAAGACACTACACCTACAAAGACAAAGTTCAACTGTCTCTTAAATTTAAAAGACCAGAATCACTGACTGCTTTCAATATGCCACTCAAAAGAGTTCTTCATTGAATATAGAACATATTCTCTTTACAAAGGGCTTTTGTTGGAACAAATATAAATATTGTGCAGCAGTCAGGCCATGTCATGTATTTTTCACTGGGTTCCTTACTGTGAAGCCGACCGGTTAGCTCAGTTGGTAGAGCACTGGACTACCATGCGGGAGGTCATGGGTTCAAAACCGCGGCCACACCAACACTCATGGTCTTAAATAATTGAGTAGAAAGTGCTGCCTTTGTAATGATATCTGCAAATGGTTAGACTTTCCAGTCGTCTCGGATAAGCACGATAAACCGTAGGACCCGCCTCACAACTCTATCTGTAATGTGGGACGTAAAAGAACCCATGGCACTCTTTGAAAAGAGTAGGGCGTGTTCCCGGTGTCAAGGTCTATTGGTCTGATTGTAATGTGCATATGATTATTTAATAATATATAGAATATACGCAATAGAAATGGAGTATATTATCATCATTATTATTATTATTACTATTAAGCTTGCCGCGATTAGGTCCATTAGAGACCACCATAACCATATCAGTTGCGAATGATCCCTCAAATTAATGACATGAATTGCTACTGACATACTGTAATGCCAGATATAACTTAAGGAGAGAAAGGAAGTTTGCCCAACCATTATTCTGAACAAGGAGATTTGCAGACTCCTTCGTAAACAGGTGTGTCTTGAAGGAAATATACAGTTAAATGTGTTTTTTATCTCGTAAGTTTATGAGTTAATAAATGGTCATGTTAGATATTTCAGAGGTTTTTAACATTATTATTATTAGTATTGAAAAGTCACGCAATTCAGTTAGGTCTGCAAAGTGTCCATTAATAAAACACAGTCTGTCTGTCTGTCAGTAATGCAATTACAAAATTGCATAATATCTCACTTTGTCCTGGTGATATTTCACTACTATATCACCCAATCATCACAATGATATTTTGAAGAGATGTTGCTGCTACTTTGTGATTTATTACTTAAATTTTTTTGTTCTTGCATTTTGGGCTAATTTGGTTTATGCCCCATATGAATCTACTTGAAGATACTGGTACTTACCGCCCCTAGGGATTGTACTTTATCAAAGTGATGAATGTACACATGAACAAACACTCGAAAAAGTCTGGTTAAAATCTTCTTAGCTGTAGGAAGGAATGTCCTTGGAAAAGGAACATCTGAAATTTAAGAAATAAGATTCATTTGGCATACTGAGGTAACATTCTCTGATGACAGCAACAGCAAATGAAGTGTAGTTGTACAGAATGGTCATCATGGAGAGGTTATATGTGAAAAAAAAAATTAATTGACAAAAAACAACTTTGGTATGTATATCCTAGACTGAAGACCCTGGGTTTTCATTAACATTTGAAAGTACTGGATTTACACATTCAAAGAGCCCATATGAGTGTTCTAGGACATGCTCCCATAGGGAATTTTCAAAATTAGATGCTCTGATATTCTGTTTCTTGCATTTCCTGGTATTAAAATGCGCACCAAATAATAACAAAAAATTTTTGTGTGAATTACTGAAGATCATGTGTCAGATGACTGGACATTGTGTCCAGGATGTGGGGCTGGGGTTGGCGGTTGGGTCTAGGGGATGGGGGCGGCGGTTGGGATTGGGGGTGGGGTGACAGTTGGGACTAGGGGGTGGGGGTGGTGGTTGGGACTGGGGGTGGGGTGACAGTTGGGACTAGGGGGTGTGGGTGGTGTTAACAACTAGGAGATTGGGATAATGGTTAGGACTGGGGGTGGGGTGACAGTTGGGACTAGGGGGTGGTGTTTGGGACTAGGGGATGGGGGCGATGGTTGGGACTGGGGGGGAGTGACAGTTGGGGCTGGGGGCTGGGGGTGCAGAGGGTGGGTTTGATTATAATAATTATTACAAGTTATTACCAACAATAATTGAAAATGGAAGTTCACCTTTATCAATTGGAAATATGTCCTCATTGTTGATTGTTGATTCAATCCAGCACATTAGAAGAGAAATATACTGAAGGGAAAAATGGAAAACAAGAAAATCTAAAATAATTCACCACATTGATATTTATCATTATTACTGAATGAGCAAAGTAATATTTAGAGTAAAATTTTTCTTGGTGTACAGTAATTGGCACACACTAATGCAAAATGAAAAGGCCTGAAGTGGACATGCCATACAAAATATAATAATGACACTAACAATAACAACAACAATAATAATAATAATAATAATAATAATAATAATAATAATAATAGGTAATTATAATAAATACATGAAGAGATTTGGGGTGAGTGTACGGTTGAAAGTGGTCCAGAAAACTGCATTGCTGGGGACAGCAAAGACACCGCTATAAAGGAAAGCACTGTCCCTGTAGGAAGGAGGGAAGAAGAGAGCATTGAGACCGATGGTAACTTGTTGAAACCTGCTCTCTAGGGCTAAAACTCAGACTTAACAGCATGTCAGAGCCTTAAAGGAATAGACATAATAAAAAGAATAATCATAGCAATAACAAAAACAACAACAACAATAATAATAATAATAATACACAGCCCACATTCTCAGGAAGGTTCTGTAAATTAAGTGAACTCAATAGTACCTTGGGTCCATGGATTGGACCAGGTGCCTCAGAGACTAAGCAAACAAGCCAAGGATTTAATAATAATAATAATAATAATCATAATCATAATCATAATCATAATCATAATCATAATCATAATCATAATAATAATGATAAGTGAGCTCTACAAACAGCTACTTCCAACAAAACTGTATAATGCAAGG
>OX453283.1:2400737-2500737 GCA_949710005.1 Ricordea florida | reverse complement strand
GTTTTCGAGCTTTTAGCGAAGTTTCGCTGGAAGATTGAGTATTTTAGTGTTTTTTTTTTTCACCGACACATGATTTGTTTATTATGATTATTACTAAAACAATTACCGAAAGATTATTCGCTCTCGATTTCTATGAGGTGATGGTTGATTTGGCCTTTGGCCTCATCAACTTTCACCCCATACTAGAAATCTCGAGCTCAAAATCTAATTGTTAATTACGTAGTACTGATGCTTGCACTATCAGTCATGGGATGTAACATGAGGAAACCAAAGTGCCACAGGAGGCCCACTGTTTCAGGTGATACTTGATCTTGCCTGCTCAAGTAGCCAATTTCATCTCAGGATTCGCCTCATCTTGACTGGTCATTAATGAACCAGTCATATAATAAATTGTATTAATATTACAAATGGCAAACCTACCTCTTACCACCAGACATTGTGGGGCAGCTTTCATCAGTGCAAACTTCAGCAATTGCTCCATAAATCAAATTGATTCGATTAAAGAAATCAACAACTGCAAAAGGAAGAAATAAAATATGTGAATAAAGGCTGAAATTTTGACCTTTTGCATAGAAAATTCATTTCCAATTGGTTTTTTGATTCCAAACTATTTAACACTATTTCACACCAGGCAAAGAAGTCACAATTTTCAATCAAGATCAAACAAAACTTTGATGAAAAAAATTATAATAAAAAGAGAACACTCAGAAAACAACACACGGGAATTCAAACAAAAATCTAAACCTCAGTGAAAAAAAAAATTCACTTTATTTTTATCCCCAAGAGGACGTCTTTGCCAAAGAGTACTAATGGCCATAATAAAATTGTATAATTTTACATTCATATTCGTTATGTTGACTAGGTTCTCTTCTAAGGGATGGAATATTTCATTTTTGACAGGGGGGGGGGGGGGTTGGGCTATTTTGTCTTGTCAACAAATATTTTTTCCCTTTACGCTGTGCAATAATTGTTTTAGTACCTCAACATACAATTGTCTGTCTTTCCTTGGCCCACTGTGCATGAATTTTTTTTTTTCTATACCTTTGCTGTTTGGGAATTTTTTTTTGGTATTTGCCCAACCTCCCCCGCCTCAAAAATAATATGATCCATCCTTGAGTCCAGTTGTCTTGTAGGAGGATTCTAATGAAGCGATACTTGATCGAAAGTGCCATGAAGAACAACCCTTTCAAAACAAAGTACCTTGGTTTAGTTAAGCAAACAATCAAACTCGCGTTTGTTCGTGTGGTACAAACCAGTGAATAGACAGGGATTATTTAAACAAAAAATTATACATTTAACTGTTAACTTTTCTATTCAGCAATAAATACATCAACTCGGAGACAGTACCGGATCAAAGTATAAACAGTAAAATCAGAATGAATCGTGTCTGTTTACATTGAGTACTTACAATTCTAAAGAAATGCACGCGCGCATTTCAAAGCAATTGTCTTTCAATTATTTCATGCTTCCTAATCGAAACCAGGTGATAAGAATATGTTACAAGAGTTGACAGGTTTAACTTTCCAATTCTTGTAATCTGACACTGGTTTATATAATTGCTCTGGCTGGGAGACAATAGTGCAGTAGCAATACATGTTAGAATTTCAAATGTTATAAAACTTTGGTAGATACGCACTGTGAACCGCTACCCAGTCATTCAGGTCTTCGTCAGGAGGTAATTTTACGCATTCTCTTAAGTTGATGCCTGAATGTAGAGAAGCCTAATAAATAGCAAACAAACAAGATTAGGATTTTCTGTTTTCAAGTGAAAAATATTAGAAGCAAGAATGTGCAAATTACAATCCGCCAAGGCCAAATTCCCATTGCATTTTACTCCCATATCAGCGTCAAACCTTTGATTGTTTATGTAGTTCGTAACGCAGAGTTCCTTCTTCCCACTTCCTTTTGGGACGGAAAGTCTGAAAACGAAAGAAAATAAACATTAATCCAAGTGGTAAAGCCCCGCTGTATCGCTTTAGAATCATTTAAATCGAACACTTTAGAGCGTCACAGCAAACAAGTTCCTCAATGAAAACAATTAAACTCTAGGCACAAGGAAACACTTACAACTTGAAAGGCAATTATCGAGTTTCTTTTCGAACTGAAATTACTGCCGTAAGCAAAATTACCTTGTCCTTCTGGAAGAAATGCGAAAGACCCTTCGCCGCCATAGAAGAGTGTAAAACAACCTTTATTTTTCGCATAGGAAACGGAAGTGTCCTTGCTGAATAATAACCAAATAAAGGCAAGAACGACTCATTATCGACTTTTCAGAGTCAAGTCGAACTTCTCCCGAAAATTTTATGAGCCCGCGTGTTACAAATCAAGTCATGCGCTGATTCTAAAAGAAAACACACATGATTTGTTCAGACGGGGAACTGCCGAAAATTTCCTGAGTTTCTTTGGAGATTTTCAATTCATCCAGGAGAGAGCAATTGCCAGTATCATGGCAGAGTACTGGCTTATTTCTGCACCAGGGGATAAAACCCCACAGCAGACTTACATGACGCTGAAAGGAAGAATGACTGGCTTATCACCCGTGTTCGCATTTCAGATTCCAGAACTCAAAGTGAGTGATGAATCGATGAACGTTTTAACATTGCTATTTCTTCTACTGGCGATAATATCACGAGATATTCCCAAGATCGCAGTATTGTGCCAAAAGTGCGGTTAGATGACCCGTGGTCCTTTCGTGATTTTTGCCAAATATAGAAAATTTAAGACCTACTTTGAGATTGTGTACATTATTTTCGTGGCATAAGTTTCAACATTTGGAATCAAGTGTGGCGTGTAGAAGCAACCAGCATCTGTTGTCTCAAATGCCGAGCTAGATTTTCTTTTTTATCTAATTTAATGAGTGAAATGTAATTATGACAGAAACTTGGTCCATGTCTAACTGGATATAACTGTTATTCTTTCATTTATTAAGCAAATAAGCAAATTTGGTCTTCCAGTCTATATCAAGTTCTCTTTAATAACTAGTAATAGTTAACACTAAAGCTGCTCCCGCAGTTAGATCTGAGTGCAAAATACTGTGAGCTTGTCTGAAGTTGTTGTTTAGCATGACGAATCAACTTTGGGTAAAATATTCAGAAACTGAGATTTTATCTGGTATACAAATCTATGTATATATCCTATATACAAACATATAACACTGAACTCCTTATTTACACAGGAACTACTTCAAAAATCTCCTCGTGGTCTTTAAACCGAGGTTTCATCTGGTATACAAATCTATGTATATCCTATACCAACATATAACATTTAAATCGTTATTTATGCGGGGACTCCTAGAATGCCTCCTGGGGCAACTAGATAAACTATTGCCTTATATCAATTAACCATTTACGCCCCAATATCAATACTCATTTTCTCCTAACTGTTCTCATATATTTGTTATGATACTAGTGAGGAGAATTTGTTTAAATATCAACACTACCATTTTTTGGTGATCATTTTTGCTATTCTCATAACCTGAATGGTTGATGATCAGTGAATATAGTAATGAGAAACTGGATGCTGGTCACTACTGGGACTTAACCCTTTCGTCCCCAAGGGGTCTCCATTTGATGAGTAAAATCGTCTAACATTGGACATTGTAAAATCTATAAAGTCACTCTTGGAAGTGAAAGGGTTAAAGGGTTAACATTTAAGTCCTTATTCTTTGAGACCATGACCATCTTGAAATTTTCTGCTTTACAAAGGATTATTAGTATCAATTCAGTACTATATGCTTGAATGACAATTATTTTCCTCAATTCTCGCTATCTGTTTGCTTGACATTGCTTTGATGGTGTCAAGAGAATTTGCCTATTAATCCCCCCAGAAAATGAAAGGATTAATTAATGTAATCTGTTTTAACAATACAGGTCGGTACATTGGATACTCTGGTTGGGCTATCAGATGAGCTGGGAAAACTGGATGGATTTGTAGAAAGGTATATCTAATTACTGATTGAAATAATAGTATGCAGCATTACAGTAACCTTACTTCTCTAACTTCCATTTTATGTTATGTTGTTGGCTGGTAAGGTTTTTTTTACACTTTTTTTTTACACTTTTAATTATTATTTCAAACAAATATATACAGGTAATTTACACAACCCGCGTATAGCAACAGCTAATCTTGGCGGGTATTAGTAATGACAAAAATTGAGTTTAATTAAAAATTTGCAATATTACTATAACATCGGCACTACAATGTAAGACTGTGAAAACGAAAACGAAAACACAGAGCTGTAAGGCACAATAATTAGCAGTAAACAAAAATTAGGTATTAGAGCTAAAAGACTACAATATTGCTACAATTACACTACAATATAAGACGAAGACATACAATATGAAACGAAACACGTAGCAAAACATAAAGCTATAGGGTACAATAATTATTAGCATTAATTTTCAATATCAAAGAATGGGCGTCAACATAAAAGTCCTCAATCCCAAGTACGGTTAAAAGTAACTTATGAAGTTTTCTTTTAAAAGCTCTTTTCGTTAGCTTACGCCAGTCGGGGTGTAGACAGTTCCACAATCTCGCACCAAACGCAGAAAAAGATTTTAGTTTCACATGCAATCTAGATTTCGGAATAAAGAAATTCCTTGTGGAAGAGGAACGCGTATTATGTGCATGAACATCGGATGAATGAATAAAAAGCTGACGAATGTTGCAAGGTGTAGAATTAGTAGAAACATCATGCATTATGGTGGAAATCGTTTCAAAATAAAGCATATTAACGGGTAAATGGATTAAGGTAATGGATTATTGACTGAAAAAGTAATGCTGTGCATTTTTGTTGGATCTAGTGTCACGCGGAAGTTGGCGCATTACATGGTGGACGTCTTAGAGGAACATCAGGTGAGGAATTAAGTGCTATTTTGAAAAATTAAATGCAAATTGTTAGTGGGTCTGAAGACAATTATCCCTACAGTACCTTATACATTACTTCGTATTTGTGTAATAATGCTGACACACATAACATAGCAAAAACGTTTTTACAAAGGGGCAGGCATTGGGGTATATTACAAACCACAAAACAAAAGAAAAAATCATCCAAAGCCACAAAACTGCAAACAAAATTTGGCCAAACCGAAAACCACATATAAACTGTCAAAAACTGTTACAATGGTGATCCCATACCATGACAGTTAGTTTGTCACTTATTCCTCTCAATGACTTTGGCATTTCGTGGCTATTGAAGATCAATTGCCGCTCAAATTGAAGAGAAACCATAACCCAAATAGGACAAACTAGGAAAAACCAAAAACCAAATTGGATACCAAAACTGAAAAATCTTTAGTATTTTTTGCAGAAATCGAAAACCAGATGCTAATCCACAAACCGGAAGGAACACCAAAACCAAAAAACTGAGGTGTTTTGGCACAAAAACCGGAAAACTGATCTAAAAATAGCCAAAACCACAAAACCAAAAATCCCAATCCTCCCCTCTAGAAGGGAACTTATCATACATAATAAGTATTGGGCACAGGGGACGGGATTCTTTTGAGTGAATAACAGTGTGATAAAAGTGGAAATTACAAACCTTTGTGCCTTAAGATGTGATTGGCAAGTACTGTTATTTACCAAGAGGAAAAGAATCAAAGGCTCCTGTGAGCCAGCTCATGAATGAATTGGATTTGTGAAGAGATTGTCTAAAACGAATAAAAAGAAGGAATTGCATATTTTGGGTTTAATTTGGTATTAAGAGTTATTGGTTTCCATTATTACAGCAATAAGGAGCGTTGAAGACTAGTATCTTTGACACTCAGTAGCATAGTGGCTTGTTAGATGTTTCAGTTTACAGGGTAGGACTCTAAGGGGGAGACGGGAGAGTTAGTCGCTGTTCAAGGGTGATATAATGCTTGTCTTGGTCACAGGTTGTTTATGCCCTTCAATAGGACAATCACATGACTTTTGGAGGGCATAATATAATATTATAGTTTGTTTTGTGGCCCGAGTAGCATCACTTGCGCCCGAGCGCGAAGCGCAAGGGCGCAAATGATGCTACGAGGGACACAAATAAACTATATGACCGACAAAAGTCATGCGATTATCATTATTATCAATACACAAGGCCAAATCGTACAAATTCATTTAATAAGAAAAAAATGTTTAACAGAGATGTAGCATGAAACTATGGTATGGAAAGTTGTTACTACAATACGATCAGCTAAACAAGAGCCAAATAAAATTCCTTTTTGTTTACAATAAAATGTCAAATATAATCTAGTTTTAAAAAGATTGGTAACAATGATTAGCAAAAAGACAGTTTATATTTAAAAAATAATAGTCTTCCCATTCACAGGCAATGGACTCGCAGCTGCAGGGCCGTTAATGCATTAACGGCCCGCTAGGAGTCATTTGCGGCGCGCAAAGCGCATGTTTTCAAGAGGGCAGTTTTCAATTTGGCCGCATATCTTGATAGTAATGGGTATTTGTATGCAAAGTCCTCTTTTAATAAAAACCGTTTGGATGCAGATTAGACCAAGCAACGAAGAAGAAAAGTACTTATATACGTCTGCGTTGGCACGCTAGGCTGATGCCATTTTGTATGATTTTGCATTCATTTGTGTGATTGAGCAAATTTCTGCCACATTACTACCCGCAAAGTTTTTGCCCAGATAGCAACGCCACAACATTGGGTATATAGAATACCTTGTAGGGGAGGTTCGGTAAGAAGCGTTTAATCAAATTTTAATGCATAAATTAATTGTCTAACAGAATGGAGTGAGTGATTGAGTGAATTCGCGGTCCATTCCTACAGCCCATTGCATGACTACCTCATTCATGAGCTAAAAATGATGTATTTTTACACAGGGATATAACTGGTTGATTATACCATGATATGTGTGGTGTTCAAGCCATAACATGTAACTAGCTGCACAACAGTTATGGCATTACATTTTAATAATTGGTAATTAAAAATTAAATTGTTAATTTTTTTAGGACAGAGTAAAAGAAAATTTGCTAGCAAATGGACGTAAGTATTTGGATTATTGTAGAGAGAAATTTTCTTGCAGTTCTATATGCATGACTTCATTCATATACATTTGTTTTAAGTTACTGACGGTGAAGAAAAGTGTTCAATTATTATTGCTTCAAATGTCAAAAGTGCTGCAAATAAAAGTGTACATTAGTTTTCAGAATTCAGTGTATATCTTATTGTTCAATTTTTTCCTTGGTTCAAATTTTATTTTCTTTTGTTTCAAACTCATTATCATACATTACCGTACCAGAAAACTAAGGAAAATAAAATTTGAACCAAGGAAAAAATTGAACTACAACATATTTATATTCTGTATCTTTCTCCAATTTTCTACCAGGTCTTATCTGTTTATGTTCCTGTTTATGTTTTCTGCTCGGTCTAAATCCAAAGTAGCTATGTTTTTTATTTCATTATACTATAGGTGTTACTAAAGTTCCCAGAGTGGTCCGGATGTTCATTAGGCATCGGAGATTGGAGAATTCTCCAGCTACTATGAAGAATTCTCTGGTCAAATTTAGGTGGTCTGAGCTAGTTTTAAATTCAGACATGGAGCGCTTTCAGAGTATTCTCCTGTTACTTTACAATTCTTATTGAAAACCCTTAGTGATGGCCCTTTCCTGAATGTCAAATGAGTATATCATAGTTAGCTGGCAAAGAAAGACCAGATCACGTGAAAAGTAATTGTGAAGGTTTTAATTGCTGTTTCAACAGAGGATCTATCCAACTTTGTCACCAAATTCCAGTGGGATTCTGCTAAGTATCCAATCAAACAGTCGCTGAGAAACCTGACAGAAATCGTTAGTAAAGTATGTGTTAATTGACTACTTACAAATGTAATTCTTTCACTATTAAGATTTTTAAAATAACATAATTTGTGAGCATCGGTTGTAAAATGAAATTAATTACTGCAGACTTTTTAAGTTGATCTGCTATGTTTTTTGTTTGTTTAGCAAGTATCTCAGATTGATCACGATCTTAAGACAAAAGCTGTTTTTTGTTTGTTTAGCAAGTATCTCAGATTGATCACGATCTTAAGACAAAAGCTGTTTTTTGTTTGTTTAGCAAGTATCTCAGATTGATCACGATCTTAAGACAAAAGCTTCTGCATACAACAACATCAGATCAACACTAGCTTCCTTGGAGAGAAAAGCCACGTAAGTAAACCATCCTGCTGTTAACTGTTCCCTTTATTCCTTGAGTTGCATAAGGCCTCAGCACTCCTTGAGTTTACTTGTAAGTCTGTTGCCTCATTCACACCAACTAAACATGTTTAAACAAACTTTAACATGTTCTTTCTATTTTTGCTAAATTTGTAGTCAACAATGTCAGTAAGCAGCTTTTATAAAGGAAACAATCTTAAAACATGTTTAACTAAACAGCATTTAAACATGTTTAAGCTTAGGCGTGAACGCAGTATATTTCTATGATATTTAATTACAAACTTCAAGTCTCTAGCCAGTTGGTGTTCAGACAGGGAAAAAAGTGTTCTTAAGGGCAAGAGAAACTATCAACAAAAAATTGCGAGAACAACAGAAGTCATGGTATCAAAATGTTGTTATGCTGTCATGAAATATTGGTATAAATGAAGTAAAACTGGTTTATAGATAGAAGTATAGACCTATGCATCCCCCACCCTACCCCTATGCAGGGGTTTCAATAGAAGCCGGCAACTGGCGAATTTCGCCCCCTACTTCCCAAATCATCGCCGCCTACTTTCTAACATTAAATTTCTTTTTGTTCCCTTGAGTTTCTTGAGTCACAGAATTTCTCACCTGTTACAGCCGCCTACTTTAATGTGGTCAGCCGTCCACTTTAGAACTTATTGAAACCCCTGCCTATGGGACATGGAATTTATAATCTGGTTTAATCAAGTGACTCCAACATTTTCAAATGTTGATCACTTTGCTTTCACAGTGGAAGTCTGCTTACGAGAAATGTTGGAGATTTGGTGAAGAAAGAAGACTTTGTATTAGATTCAGAATATCTCACCACTCAGATCGTGGTTGTCCCTAGGTAAGTAAAATTATTTCATGCAAGTCCTTTGTCTGTTAGATGACTGGTGTGTAATAACTGGTAGGCTTAGTGCCGCTTTTCTCCTAGCATCCTAAGCAAATGTTGCTCGGGCTTTGTCACAATCTTATTTGAACATAGCAAAGCCCAGTGAACATCTTCATAGCAGGCTTGTCCTCTCCAGGTGAACCTGCAACGATTGTTGTTAACGTATCATGATTAACCTGTTAACTGTTAAGGGGTCTCCCTGTGAAGAGTAAAATCGTCAGGCGTTAGCCAGAGTAAAATCTAGAAAGTCACTCTTATAATTCTTGTTATTTCCTTGATTGTGATGGGCTTAAAAAAAAACTCGTATTTTCCACTAATTCACCAATCATATTCAAAGTTGTAGTTTAAATCAGCCATATCACAACCTTGGTTTCAATCACCATAGAAACAGTGTACAGACTCGTAAATTGGGGCTTTCTTCAAAATGGAGAATGTTTTTACTCTTGAGCAATGACAATATTTTCTTTTATGACTTACATTTGGCCCCTCTTTTCTTGGAAATTGTAATTTTTATGGTTAATTGGTAAAAAGACTCTGTGACGTCCAATTCGGTCTGTAATCATACTTGTGATAAACATATTGGGCCTACGCTTTGTGGTCATCCGATTTTGTTATCACTTGTATTACAGAATGAATTGGACTCCACTCAGTCCCATTACCATTACTTATAACAACAGCCATTGTAATAATAATTTTTTTACGCTCCTTCTGTTTCTCAGGGCATTGTACAGTGACTGGGAAAAGTTGTACTGGAAATTAACAGACATGGTTGTACCAGAATCGTCAAAGTAAGAACCACAAATGAAAGGAAAAAAACTTGTATTGGATAATACCGGTAATAAAAAGACAAACTTTTCATGTGTTTTTCCTCTGATGCTCCCCAGCGTGAGAAAAGAGGAAACTAATAATAATAATAATAATAATAATAATAATAATAATGATGAACTTTATTTGAGTGTCAACTGTATCTAGCACTGACGTACTAATTAGGGAAACTGTAAAGCACAAATTAAATCATATCAAATCATATTTAATCAAATCAAATCAAATCAAATGTTGGTTTTTGTGGATAGGGGAAAACCGGAGTACCTGGAGAAAAACCTCTCGGAGCAGAGTAGAAAACCAACAAACTCAGCCCACTCGTGACACCGGGGCCGGTAATCGAACCCGGGCCACTTTGGTGGAAGGCGAGCGCTCTCACCACTGGGCCAACCCTGCTCTCCTTTTTAACATCTCAATTCACTGTCAAGAAAATAGTTAATGAGAAGAAAGTAAATTATCACTTAAAGGAAATGAATTGTAACAAATTGATGCAATATCAAATTCTCCATACTAACATATAAGGAAGTGTATGGCACTCACTAAGGAGGATTATTACTCAGATCTTGGGAGTGAACATCAAATTCTCCATACTAACACATTAGGAAATGTTTGGCACACACTAAGGAGAATTTCTACTCAGATCCTTTGAGATGAGGGGTCATTGTTGGCAATGGTTGTTTGTTAATAAGTTTGTTCTTTGTAGAAAAGTTTTCGAAGACGCTGATCATGGTCTGTTTACTGTGACATTATTCAAGAAGGTGGTCGATGAATTCAAGCTTCATGCCAGAGATAAGAAGTAAGTTATTGAACAGACTGTATTCCCTGTTGGGCAGTAACTCTCAAGAATAAAACGTTTTCTGTTTGTCCTGTATTCTTACAGATTCTTAGTGCGGGATTTCGTTTACGACGAACAGGCACTAGAAGCTGGGAAAAATGAAATCACAAAACTGGAATCGGACAAGAAGAAGCAGTTTGTAAGTTTTAGTTTGTTCCCTCGTGATTTTGCAGTTTTGCTTCGTTGTGTCCAAGTTCTGATCCAACTTTTGGTTTTGTCACAAGACATGCAACAGTAATCAGACTAGATCAACAGTATTGTGGAGATAGTTTCTTAAGAAACTGGTGCTGCCTCGGTGGGAAATTGAAACACAACAAACTGGGTAAATCAAACGAGTTGATTAAGTAAGTTATACCACCGTAAGGTAAATGGGAGGTGCTGACGTTTCGAGCGTTAGCCTTTCTTACGGTGGTATAACTTACTTAATCAACTCGTTTGATTTACCCAGTTTGTTGTAGATCAACAGTAATTGCGTTGGTGTCCTTTGCACGTGTTGGGTGTCCTGTGCAAATTACAGACTTGGAATCATCTTTATCTTAGTCACTGTTTCTCTCTCCTCTCAACAATGTCGAAGGCATTACCTAATCTGAGGTTACCTCTAGAAATTGGGATAATTAAACGAATTGATAAATTAAAGTAAGTTATACCACCGTAAGGTAATAAAAGGGGGACGCTGATGTTTCGAGCGTTACCTCTTCGTCAAAACGAATAGAAGGGCTAATGCACCTACCAATGTTAAGCCGGCGGGGGGGGGGGGGGGGTGGAGGCAGGGCATGGGGTGGGGATTTGACATTTTTGAAAAATTCGCCGTCAAATTCCCTGCCCACGGGCAAATCATTCCAGTCAAATCCAACCAAATTTCCCCACCCCGGGCAGCACATCGCTGTCAAATATCCCAAGGCTGGACCCAAAGAAAGATTCAAATATTCCCTCCCCCGGGAGAACAAGGTCAGTCAAATGCCCTACCCCAGGGCCAACAAAGACAATCAAATCCCCACCCCATGCTCTGACCCCCCCCCCCCCCCGCCAGCTTAACATTAGGGAGCTTAAGCAAGCCCGTTTTTGAGACGCGGACGGCAACCGGAAGTGAGCTGTTTTCCCTTTTAACTTGTCCCCACACAACCACATTTACATTGATTAGTATCTTTTCTCTATTAGAGATGATCACTATAAAAATCTGGGAGACACCACTGTCCTGGCACGCGTAATGCTCTCTTCCGGTTGCCGTCCGCGCCTCAAAAACGCGCGTGCTTAAGCTCCCTATTGATAGGTGCATAACGCTCGAAACGACAGCACCTCCCTTTTGCCTTACGGTGGTATAACTTACTTTATCGATTCGTTTGATTTACCCAATTTCTTGTGCTTTAATTCCCCACCGACGCAGCACCAGTTTCTTTGTTTCTTTGGAAACTATCCCCGCAATACGATTACCCCTAGTTTTCAAGACTACTTTATTGTTTGCGAAAGATGTACTCTTCAGCCTTGCCACAAGAAAACTCGGAAAAGGAACTCCAAGTTGTACTTTATTGTCTCATTTTCCTAGGGTCCTCTTGTACGATGGCTGAGGGTAAACTTCAGTGACTCTTTCATCGCCTGGATTCATGTTAAGGTACGAAACAACGTTCCTTAAGAGGCGAATTTTGAAAAATGAAATGAGGAGTAGATACGTCACTCTGTACAAAGGACGTTTTTATTTGGTAAGTTAAATGGCCCTTCTCGGAAATTTTAATCGGAATATCACGTAACTTCGTCTGTCGTTGGACGCAACAAAATTTATAGAAGAGGCTTACCAGAAAGTGTCTTTAAAAATGATAGAGCAAAAACGTACAGATGGTGTTGGGATATGTTCAACGGTGACATTAATTGTGTACCTGAGTGTAGTTGCGTGGGCTGTGAGATGCTAGCTTTATAGACCTGAAATGTCAAGGTTTTAACCAATTATCACTATATCGCTGGTTCCGTGAATCCTGAGTTCTGATTGGCAAGATGGGTCTGTGTTGCCCGCCCCGGATTTCCTCGTCATCCCGCGAAACCAAACGAAGCAAAATGGCCATAAAGTAAACGCGCGTCATTGGCCAAGCTTGTTCGGTCAAGATGACTGCTGATTGGCCGAAAAAGCGTGGTCATTATCGCATACATAGAGGATATTACACAGTGGTGCGAAGATATAAATTTTATTTTCGAGTTGTGAAAACAACATTTTACGAGCGAGCGCAGCGAGAAAATAAAATTTATATCCTCTTTATCCATCCTCTTTTTATTATATGGACAAGAAACTAGCGGGAAAATTTTGTTACGACGCGCGCGTACATCCGGTACATTTGGTACATAACTTTTTCATATCTTCACTGAGTGAAAATATGGAAAATATGACTGTTTTAGTTTCCTGTAAAGCACTATTATCCATCAGTTTGTACATCGTTTGAACCTCAGAGTCAAGTAAAGTCTTATTTTTATTGGCAGTGTAGTTTTTTTTATCTGTATATTTGTTTGTTCTTTTCTTTGATTCAGGCCCTTCGTGTATTTGTGGAATCCGTTTTGAGGTAAACGTTTCTTTCTGTCGTAAAACACTTAACCACGTTGCGTTAACGCTGTTGGAAGATATTTGTTAACATTTTTAACGGCTTGAATATTACCTCAAAAAAAAATTCTCTTCGTTTTATTTCTTTTGTCTGTTAGGTACGGACTGCCCGTTAACTTCCAAGCCATGCTCCTACAGGTACGAGTCGGTGCAGTTGGTTTTGTTGCGCAGTTTGTCTCACACTGAGTTCGTGCGAGACAAGTTGAACTGTAGTACTGAGTCTCCCTCTCGATGGGAATGAACAGCGCAAGGGACTGGCAACTGTATTCAGGGCTAAAAATTAACTCCAGTGCTCGGGCCAGTTTCCATGAATTCTTAGTGGCCCATCCCAAAATTACGGTGGCCCACAAGTGCCAGGGTGAAAACCACGAGTCACGGCACAACACAGCCAACTCACGGCATAACACAGTCAACTCACGACACAACACAGCCGAAACTCACGGCACGACACAGCCGAAACTCACGGCACCACACAGCCGAAACTCACGGCACCACACAACCGAAACTCACGGAACGACACAGCCGAAACTCACGGCGGAAGTAAAATTCCACGGCGGAAGTGAAACTTCTCGGGGGATTAACACCACCACTGAGGTCTTGGTCACCCAACGAAATCAAAGTGCTCTGTGAGCGATGTCATCCGATTTTATCTATGACGTCATTGTCTTAGCGTGAGATCAGGTTAAAATCATAGATTTTACCACTGTGATGCGTATCATTGACAGTAACATATCATTCCGTATGAAAATAATAGCTTTTCATTGCTACATTGGGAAGCAAAGATAATTTCAAGAAAAGCCAAAAACAAACCACTTATTTTGGATGATGATGCTTTGCGTTCCATGAAACATGAAGACGATGCATCATGCATCATGAAAAGAAACATTGATTGAACTGCTACCCAGGGTATCAAAACAGTAACCTCTAATCAGAAATGAGAAGTCGCAGAAAAAAATCCACACCCCCCGTTGAGGACCCCAGTTTCAGTTCCCACCATGGAATTTTAAAGTCCCACATACTCACCCCGGAATTCCAGTGAATTTCTTTGACCACCCTGGAATTTATGTGAAAAATAGAGGGAAAATGGCAATAAAAAAGAAAGAAACTTAGTCCTCTTCATCAAACTGACATTAAAAAGGGAGTAAGAAAAAAAAAGAGAAAAAACTGTCGTCGGCGGGACTGGAACTTGTGCCGTCCACCTCACTAAAAGGGAATGATCATCACTACACTACTGCGCAAGTCACTTACGAAAGTAACAAATTAAGTTTTTAAAGTGTTATTGTGAGCGAATTTTTGATTGCCGGCGACGTTTCGGCTGTGCGTAGAGTCAGTTCGTCTTGCCTATTAATTTTTGAATCTTTTCCGAAATCAAGCACAGCTTACCTTTTTCGGACGAGAAGGAAAAAACCTATCTTGAACTCTGTTATATTAAACATTGTAAAGCAGATCAGCAATCTTTCCTCCAGCAGAGCGGTCTTCGCGGTCTGTCTCAAATCAGCAAGTCCTTGCCGAACACAAATGAATTAGGAATAACTCATTTACGTCCATTTACATCTACTAGTACGCAAAGTATTCTGAAAACACTTATATTTCCAGAAAATGCCGTAGACACTCGACCAGCTGAGTACGAATAAACCCAAATCCTTCCTTTTGTCACTAGCAAATTTCACCGGACTGTCTAAGCAATGAAAGAACACGATCGAAAAAGAAATAAATACAAACTAATACCACTTAAGGACAAAATGTGGCAAAAGGAGTTTATTTTGTGTATTTTTTACCGTTTATTTGGGCATAAAGGTACTAAGGTTCGGCTAAATCCGGTGTATTAAACTTGCAACATAGCAGAATCCATCCTGGGTACATTTGCGTACTTGATCGAGTTTACACCTGAGTAGGGAGTAAGTGACAAATCGTCCCCTCACAATATGTCATCCTGCATTAACACGCACGGATGACATAAAAGTAGCACACGCGAAGAGGAAGAAGGGTTACGAAGAAGTAATAGAATATTTATTTTGTCCAAAGGAAGGACTTGCAATAGTATACTTTCCCACGTGGACGTTTTGGTCTTTATTGGTATTTTAGGCCAGCATTGGTGATAGTCATGCGCGATACCCTAAGTCAGTTGTGGAATTTCACTTCCGCCGTGGAATTTTAGTTCCGCCGTGAGTTTCGGCTGTGTCGTGCCGTGAGTTTCGGCTGTGTCGTGTCGTGAGTTTCGGCTGTGTGGTGCCGTGAGTTGACTGTTTTGTGCCATGAGTTGACTGTGTTGTGCCGTGAGTTGACTGTGTTGTGCCGTGACTCGTGGTTTTCACCGTGGCACTTGTGGGCCACAGTACAAGATGAAGTAGCCCTCGATTTTTTTTTTGAAAGTCACGTGGCAATCACAAAATCAAAATGGCGTCTATATGTTGTGAATGTGGATCGCTCGTGAGATCACTGTTAAAACGGCTCGGAATTTCCACTTCAGAACTAAAAATTCACCAAAATGGATGATCTTAGAGTCCAGCCAAAGAAACAGAGAGAGGTAGTCCAACTAAACTACACAGTGAGTTTAATTTTTAACTTTGTACTTCGCATAATTTACATTGTAACTTTCCGAAATTCTTCCACTGTTGGTAGCCCTGGTCAGTTTTACCTTGACATTGGCAACGGTGCGACCGCCAATTTTAAGCCCTGTGTATTATATGTTAGAAGGAGCCCTTTCATTGGTCGATGTTATACAACGCAAGTTTCTCAAAAAGTTTAAAAGGTTTAGAAGGTAACATGACGCAGTGCTTGAAAAAGGCGCCGTTTTTGTCGTTTTGTTACTAACATTACAAAAGGTAGAGTCGACTTTCGCTTGTTGCAACGATTCTGGCAAAAAATGTCACACTTGTCAAGTTCTCAAACAAATTGTTTTGCAACGAAATTGTGGTCAAGTTCGCCTAACAATTGGCTACTTTTCGGTTGACGAGAAGATTTATTTAACAGTGTGTTTTGTCTTTACTGCTGCAGCCTTCCAAGAAGACTTATAAGAAGATAAAAGACATGTTGAATGCCTGTTATCAACATTTGGATAATCAGGGATTTACATCCTCCATGTATGAGGTACAGGTATGTACTACAAGAGAAAATAACAAAACAAACAGTCCCAAAGAATGATCACACTGCATGGTTTGATCCACAGATCCACAGATTAAAGAGTTAGAACCACACTTTATAGTAGGTATATTTTTGTAGCTACTTCTCTTCTTAGAAGAGAAATAGCTACTATGTCATCGAGTGTGTAAGTCCGTAAGTGGTCCAATCTTCGGATTGTGTTCCGAACATTCATCGTTTTATTTCGGATTATCGGTTTTATACGATCGCAAACTCGACAAAACTGTACCACGTCGACGATAGCCGAGGCTAATCTCGATGTTACCCGATCCATTTTTATTGCTATGTTTCTTTTTCTTTTTTACCATGATGTAAGTTTATTTTATTTTGTTTTTTGTTTTGTTCCAGAATCTAGATATTCCAGGCCTTAGTTTATCACAACAGGAGTATTACCCGTACGTATTTTACCAAGTCAAGCTGGATCTTATTGAGCGGTAGACAGAAACAGACAACGAATAGAAACATCGTACTCAACATCAGGGAAACAGAAGAAAAGCAAGTCATGAGAACTAAGACTGAGAGACGCACACTTCACAGCTACTGAGCAAACCTCTTTGGTGTGATTATAAAAAAAGCTGCTGAAAGTCACTTGTAATATTTTACTTTGAACAGACGTATTCATCGCGTTAAATTGAAGAAATGGTAAACGTGCAGCGTGCAACCATCGAATTATGGACGCACGCGGGAGGCTGATGAGCACGAAAGAAGCGTAAGGGATGCTCGAGGCGCACCCGAGAGCATCTCTAGCTTCTTGATTGCTTAGCAAAACTCCCAAGTGCGTCCATAACTCGATGGCTGCACAGCTGCTGCGTTTACAATTTCTTTAATAACATGAGACTTCACAACTTCACAGTCTGACGTCAGTATGCAACCCATGGGCAAATGGATCGCGCGTATTAGCCAATCATAGCGTGCGCTTTCCTAAAGCTATGTTATATTAGCCAATCATAGCGCGCGCTTTCCTGAAGCTATGTTATAAATGATGATACCCAAAACTGTTTCGACCATCGAGTTGAAAGTGGTTGAATGACATTTGAGTGACATATCGATTTAGAATACCCTGTCAAATGGACAAATTGATATAGATGTTTCTGGGTCTGTTTCCGTTGTGCTGGTAATTTCTTATTGATCGTCCTGCCGCAGACCAGTAGATTCTCAAATTACATTACGATGAAATTAGCATTAAAACCGCAAGAACGAGAAGTGAACGTTTGATGTGACTTTCTCAAAACTCGTGTGCCGTGCTCATCGGTGGCTTAAAATAATGAAACTTAAGAATTATTCATGAAATTGAGAAATATCAAAACAAGGCAATTACGACTGTTTTGAACGTAGACAAAATTAAAATCACACTGAATTTTTCATCTGTGGATCAAACCATGCAGTGTGACCATTCTTTGGAAAGCTACTGAACAGTACTGTACTGTGGTAGTGTTTGTTTCACTATACAGTGTGGTTCTAACTTTTTCATCTGTTGATCAAACCATGCAGTGTGACCATTTTTTGTAAGGCTACTGAACAGTACTGTACTGTGATACTGTTTGTTTTACTATACAGTGTGGTTCTAACTTGTTCATCTGTGGATCAAACCATGCAGTGTGAACATTCTTTGTAAAGCTACTGAACAGTACTGTTTGTTTTACTACACAGTATGGTTTTGCAGTACACACCTGTACATCTTACATGTTGGTTTTCTGTTGTTGAAGCGTGTCGTGTAACAAAGGTTGATGACGCAATCGCAAAGCCTGGTTTACAGCGGTTTTCAAGTAACTTGCCGATTACCAAAATCATAGTAATTGCTCCAGCCAATCAAAACAGTGTGCACAGTTTAATGAGCCAATCAGAACTCATGTAAGTTTCATGTTGTTACTAAATGCAAGGAACACCTTCGCGCAAGTCAAAATTGGTTTTATTGAAAATCAAGATAGGAAAAATTTGCTATTATGTCGTAGAAGGCGAAGCAATTGGAATTTATTTGGAACAGTGAATTCGAAACCGCAATTTCTGATCAATAATTTGAATATAAATGAAAAATGACATTTGCAGTGCGGTAATTCCTGGGTTTGATTAAAGTATTTTTTCCCTCACCACAATTTTATATTATTCCATTTTATTGAAAGTGACATAGTGCGACTGCTCGAACCTAGGCTCCCGCAAAGAAATTTTCACACAAATTATCCAATCACGATCATGTATGATCTGAACAATAGAACACTCGAGTTTCATCACAAATCGCAGTCACGTGCAATGGGGAATACCGCAGACACGTAATACGGGCGCAACCTTTCTACGATGTCGAAGTCGATGGCGAATATGTCGAAAACAAATGGTGTCATCTTTTCTACGCTCAAACATACAGAACCACACACCGTTCGCGGTAGACCCACTCTAAAAGATAACGTGTGTAATGAGCGTTTAATTCGAAACGGGTCGTTCCGCGAACTGAAAATAGCAAAAGAATCAAATGATTTAGCGAATGTCTCACTAGAATCAAAGCAGAAATCAAACGAGTTACCAGTGAACAGAAAATGTGGACAGAGTGACAGAAGAGCATTTGCTGATAAAGACAAGGTGCCTTGCGATGAAACTTTAGGAAACGACGGCGGTAAGATTTCCGCACTGGTCCCTACTTCATTATGCATGCTGAAGCTGTCTTGTCTGGTGCAATGCACGTGCAAATATTTCTTGTGTTCCAAGAACGAAATAGTATAGTTACAGAATGCATAATGAAGTAGGGACCTGTGCGGAAATCTTACCACGACGGCTAAACTGCAGAATACCCTGCCACTTATTTGCATGTGAATAGCGTCTATTGTTGTCCAACTCATTCTTCAAACGCTGCCGCTAGTGGCAGGGTATTCTGCAGTTACTCCGAAACGACAACAAAGATGCCACGTTGGAAACCAGGACCTTGGTACCCTTAGCATTTCTTTTTTGGACCACTCCGCACCATAAGTGGTCAACACTCATAACAGCACGTCTAGCTGTTGCCCGACTTACGATCTTAGATCGTCTTGTTTTTCGCTTAAGATGCATATAATTTGCTCTCTATTTGTACAAAAGATACCAAGATTGGAAAAGAATCATCTTAGTCGGTAGAAACTCGCCACAAGTCTGTTGTTCAGCGTCAAAAACAAATATTCAAAATTTGTATGAGAATTTATTTGTGTGGCCTTGGTTTGTGTATACGCACTGCAAGTCTCTGTCATGCCCAATTATCTGTTGAAGAAGTAATCATTATATGCAAGTCTGCTTCTCGCAAGAGTCATATTTTTATTTTGTATAATTTTACGAAGACGTTTTGGGAGGTGTTAAAAATAACACGAATAAAAAAAAACATTCATCGACAGGGGGAAAAATAACCTAGCAACCATTGTTTTTCTGGTTTTTAAGTCAAAATCAATTCTCTCTGCACGAAGGAAACTTTGTTCTTGTAATGATTACGTGGAACATGCAATGAGTACCTCGTCTACACTTGCCGGTTTTAGCTTTGGTGTTTGGTTTGGTCAACCACCGATAAGTTTTGGTGGTTTCCGAGCTCACTCCAAGGAGGTAAGTACCGTGGGCCGTGGGTCCGGTGGGCTGTCATAGGAAACGCTCGCATCCTTCGCGTTTTGTCATGGACCATGTCCGACGACTGTCCACCGCTTCCCTGCTACCATTATCTTGGCTTTAAGGCATATTTAATTTTAAATGTTCGGAAGTCGCGAATTTCTCTAACTGGTCATGAACATTTGCTGAACTTTAACCTGTCTTGCCTCGGGTGTTCGGATATCTTTCGGACGACTGCACCACTGGAGTCCGATTTTTGTCTTCACGAATATGATAACACACAGAGAACACAAAGGCCTGTTACAAATTAACCATAACTATTGCAATTTTCAGAATAACTTAAAAAAGTGTCTCCTTAGTATCTCTTAACACCAATTACATCCATCATTTTCAACTTCACTGTTTTTAGAAAAGCTCCTCTCTTGAAGATAAGTTGTTGCTGTAGTGAGTTCTGTACTTAAAGCTGAATGATGATTTATTTCTCTGCATTTCAGTTGAATTATACTTTAAGTTGCAGGTTTGACGCAGATGAGGCGGTGGCGAACACAGCAAATTCTCTTTGGTTTATGTCTGATAATGTCAACAGCGTTTATTATAAGTCAATATTACAAACTTAAACGAGATTTCCCTTTAATCAACAAGACACCTGACTTTCGATCACGTGATGAAGATAGCTTCCTATCTGATTGGTGCCGACTGCAGAGATCGCGCGTGGACTGGGAAGAGTTTCTTGGGAGCTGCCGTTATAAAATGTCTTGGGAACACAGAGAGGCGAATTCAGTGAATAGGACTGACGCGGACAAGAGCTACATTTCTAAATGGGATATTAAGACCCAAGGTGAAACTACTGGTAGTGCTATTACTATCGCAGTGGTAGTAGTTTTGTTCGCACTGGTAGGGTGTCAGGGGAGGTGAGAGTGGTAGTATTAGCAGCACTGGTAGTGGCAGTAGTAATGGTAGTGACAATGGTAGTGGTGGAAGTGGTAGTGGTAGAAGCAGTGGTAGTGGAAGTAGTAGTAGTGGTAGTGGTAGTGGTAGTAGTGGTAGTAGTAGTGGTAGTGGTAGTGATAGTGGTAGTGGTAGTGATAGTGACAGTGGTAGTGATAGTGGTAGTGATGGTGGTAGTAGTGGTAGTGATAGTGACAGTGGTAGTGATAGTGGTAGTGATGGTGGTAGTAGTGGTAGTGATAGTGACAGTGGTAGTGATAGTGGTAGTGATGGTGGTAGTAGTGACAGTGGTAGTAGTAGTGGTAGTGGTAGTAGTGGTAGTTGTGGTACGGTAGTAGTAGTATAGTAGTATGGTGGTGATGGTAGTGGTAGTGGTGACAGTGGTAGTGGAAGTGGTAGTAGTGACAGTGGTATTGCCAGTGGCATTGTCAGTGGTAGTGGTAGTGGAAGTGAAAGGGATAGTGGTAGTGGAAGTGGTAGTGGTAGTGGAAGTGATAGTGGTAGTGGTAGTAGTAGTGATAGTGGTAGTAGTGGTTGTTGTGGTACGGTAGTAGTAGTATAGTAGTATGGTGGTGATGGTAGTGGTAGTGGTGACAGTGGTAGTGGAAGTGGTAGTAGTGACAGTGGTATTGCCAGTGGCATTGTCAGTGGTAGTGGTAGTGGAAGTGAAAGGGATAGTGGTAGTGGAAGTGGTAGTGGAAGTGATAGTGGTAGTGGTAGTAGTAGTGGTAGTAGTGGTTGTTGTGGTACGGCAGTAGTAGTATAGTAGTATAGTGGTGATGGTAGTGGTAGTGGTGACAGTGGTAGTGGAAGTGGTAGTAGTGACAGTGGTATTGCTAGTGGCATTGTCAGTGGTAGTGGTAGTGGAAGTGAAAAGGATGGTGTCAGTGGTAGTGGTAGTAGTAGTAGTAGTGGTAGTGCTAGTGGCAGTGGCAGTGGCAGTGGAAGTGATAGTGATAGTGGTGGTGGTAGTGGTAATAGAACTGGTAGTGGTAGTAGTAGGGGTAGTGCTACCGGCAAGGGCAGTGATTGTGACAGAAGCAATAGTCGTGTTTCGGACAATTTTTATAGCATCATCTCTGATAAAAGCAATGCCAGCGATGGCGGCAGAGAATAGCGACAGTCAAAGTTTTGGTTAGGTGCGATCAGTTTTATCCTTAGCGGATCACAGACTGTTCAATTTATTTCACAGGTGAATTCAGCCGTTTTTTTATTCAGTCGGTGACTAGAGATGGACGGCTGAAGAAAACTGGAGGCGACTCCTGGAGGGTTTACATCAGACAAGGCCCAGCATCCCTTGCGCCAACGGTATTTGATCACAACGATGGCAGTTACGAGGTCTTTTTTCTCGCACTGGAGCCTGGAAACTACTCGGCCCAGGTTTTTCTTGACTACACTTTGTGTGACGGATTCAGGGATCCGCCGGAGGACTGGTTTATTAAAGGTTGAAGTTATTTAACAATTATTCGCCGATGGCGAAGTGATTATCGGAGTCGAGGTGAAAATTCACTGATAATCACTGGGCCTGTGGCGAATAATTGTTTTAGTATAAATACACAGGTGATTATTTCAAAAAAAAAGAAAAAAAAAGCATTGTACAACACAAAAAAATTTTATTTCATCAAAAGCACGCGATCGACTGGCAGCCATTTTGTTCGTCGAGGTGATTATCGGCTAATAATCCGAGATAGCAAACCAATCAGAGCGCGCGATTTTGTATAATCACCTGAGTATTTTTACTAAAAACCAATATTTAAGATCGAAGTGTATTGAGAGGGTTTTAATTTTATATCGAATACACAACACTTTAGAAAACACCTTACTTTGAGGTTTTATGTTTCAGAGGGGCCAATGATGTGAAAATACAAATTAAACAACTTTATATGCTATGTTTTTTTAAAGGAAACATACAAGGACGGGGACAAAAACATGGTATGCTCGGATACATTGGTGATGATTATATGAAAGCGCCATTGCAGCGTGGAAACATTTTACAATTTTCCGTTGCCAAGTCAAACAAGAAAAGAGGTAGATATCCTCATTGTTTGAATGTTACTGTTTATAAGTCAAACTAAGTGTGAGTTGGCGGGCAATGGACGCTCAGTTATAAAGTAGTCCAAAGTTTAGTAGCTTTCCATAGAATGGTCACACAGTATGGTTTGATCCACAGATGGAATAGTTAGAACCACACTGTATAGTAAAACAAACAGTATCACAGTACAGTACTGTTTAGTAGCTTTCCAAAGAATGGTCACACTGCATGGTTTGATCCACAGATGGAATAGTTAGAACCACACTGTATAGTAAAACAAACAGTATCACAGTACAGTACTGTTTAGTAGCTGTACAAAGAATGGTCACACTGCATGGTTTGATCCACAGATGGAATAGTTAGAACCACACTGTATAGTAAAACAAACAGCATCACAGTACAGTACTGTTTAGTAGCTGTACAAAGAATGGTCACACTGCATGGTTTGATCCACAGATGGAATAGTTAGAACCACACTGTATAGTAAAACAAACAGTACCACAGTACAGTGCTGTTTAGTAGCTGTACAAAAAATGGTCACACTGCATGGTTTGATCCACAGATGGAATAGTTAGAACCACACTGTATAGTAAAACAAACAGTATCACAGTACAGTAC
Organism: Ricordea florida; assembly: GCA_949710005.1. Classification (NCBI taxonomy): domain Eukaryota; kingdom Metazoa; phylum Cnidaria; class Anthozoa; order Corallimorpharia; family Ricordeidae; genus Ricordea; species Ricordea florida. The sequence continues at coordinate 2,477,168 of OX453283.1, read as the reverse complement.
TGTTTAGTAGCTGTACAAAGAATGGTCACACTGCATGGTTTGATCCACAGATGAAAAAGTTAGAACCACAATATATAGTGAAACAAACGGTACCACAGTACAGTACTGTTCAGTAGCTTTACAAAGAAGGGTCACACTGCATGGTTTGATCCACAGATGAAAAAGTTGGAACCACACTGTATAGTAAAACAAACAGTATCACAGTACAGTACTGTTTAGTAGCTGTACAAAGAATGGTCACACTGCATGGTTTGATCCACAGATGGAATAGTTAGAACCACACTGTATAGTAAAACAAACAGTATCACAGTACAGTACTGTTTAGTAGCTGTACAAAGAATGGTCACACTGCATGGTTTGATCCACAGATGAAAAAGTTAGAACCACAATATATAGTGAAACAAACGGTACCACAGTACAGTACTGTTCAGTAGCTTTACAAAGACTCAAAGGATGGTCACACTGCATGGTTTGATCCACAGATGAAAACGTTAGAACCACAATATATAGTGAAACAAACGGTACCACAGTACAGTACTGTTCAGTAGCTTTACAAAGAATGGTCACACTGCATGGTTTGATCCACAGATGAAAAAGTTAGAACCACACTGTATAGTAAAGCAAACAGTACCACGGTACAGAACTTTTCGTTAGCTTTCCATAGAATGGTCACACAGTATGGTTTGATCCACAGATGGAAAAGTTAGAACCAAACTTCATACAAAAACAAACAGTACAGCAGTACAGTACTTTCTCAAGGACGGTCACACTGCAAAGGTTCATTAACGGGTTTTCATGTTACGGTCATGCGTTTGATTTGAGGCTCGGGAAGCGGCAGACTCTCCCGACAGGTTTTATTTTGCGCAAATTTTTCAAATTCTTTAAGACCCGTTTGATTTTCCTGCTATCTCAACAGATTTAAACTTCCGTCCCAACAGGTTATTACAACTACTTTCAGTCTTTCGTCAATGCTTTGCGAACAGATCGAACCGGTTTGTTCAGTTTATCGTGTGGGATTGACTGTCCGTTGCTTTGGAATGGTTTTGGTCGCTGGGTGGACCGGAAGTGGAAGCCGTATATAACAAAAGGTCAGTATTAATATTAACATTATTGAATAATAACGAAGCGCGCAGGCCATGAATCCGAGCGGAAGAACCTCGGTCCATAACTTACATTACGGACCGAGAAAACGAGGTTTATAAGATATTTATTATATCTCTAGAGACATTAGTGGTGACCAAAACAAACTTTGAATTTGGCGGGCCGTACAGTGAAGTAGGGCCCGCCAAATTGACCAATCACAGCGCGCATACTAACTGAGAGATGTAAGAATCCACGGTATACCGCTCGAAAGCGTTACATAACTAGTACATCTTCTTCACCACAAGCACTGTACCGGGTTATGGCTTTATTGTGATACATATAGTTTAGTGCATGTTCTTTGAAGTCTGTTGTATTGCACGGTTCTATTTCGTTACTTCAGTTGCAATATACTAAATGTATAGTAAATTTGCACGACTTGCATTGTTGCACGACTATTTTGTGGTATGCAGAGTTAATGTTTCTTTCCCATTGTGTTGTATTTTGTTAGCTTTGTTAGGGTTTGGTTCCACTAATGTTCCTATTGCCGTAAGCTGATCATGACCAGGTTAACAAACAGGTTAGAAATATCAAAAACAGGTAAAACAGGTTACGTACGGTACAAATGACGTTAAAAGCAAAGATTGTCACTGCTTTTTACTTTATGCCCTCAGAACACAGGAGTTCCCAGCTGGATATGAAGCCAAAACTAGAAACTCTGTTGGTTTATGGAGATTCCATTGCTGTTCACTATCACGCCTTGGCAAAAATCCGCTCTCTGTGTCAGCGGTCGTTTCGAAGATGCAACGTGAAGTACATGTGGATTTACGATGTAAGCAATCGTATTTTTGTCCCTCTTTCTTCAAATCTTCACCAAGACCGTTTCACTTCAATAACGTGGAAACAAAAAGTTAAAGCACCTTACGTTACAGTACAGTGGGAAGCAGCCTTGGCGAGATTTCCGACATATTGTCACTACCGAACATTGTATGGATGTTTCCCAATGATCACAAGAAAACCGATGATTTTTGTCTGTCGAATTTTAACAAAATTGCTCCGATAACTTACGAGCACTTACGAATATGAGTATTAAACATTAAAGTCGATGTTACAATGACTGTCTTGAACAGAAGTGGCATGCACGTTTACTGAAGATCAAAACATCAGTAGTGATGCTCTCAAGTCCTTTGGACGTAACAGAGGGTGATAATATAAATTTGTTCTTTTGTCTCATCACGGAGTCACTTGGACGTTGATCGCGACGGTTCGATTTCTTACTACTAGTATTACGAAGATATTATTACAGAGGATGTTACGAAGATTGCCGAAGGTTTAAAAACATGATACAAAATATTAACGAGGATGTTACGAAGATTGCCGAATGTTAAAAAACACGATGCGTCATATTAACGAGGATGTTACGAAGATTGCCGAAGGTCTATTTTCTGAGTAAAATTTATTTGATTTATATTCCTAGGCTGACTGGGGAGGACGAGACAGCCACGACTTTAACCAGAGCATAGTTCTGGAGGAAATCAAACAAGCTTTGACCAAACCCGAGATGCGCGGACAGAACAGCGTGTTCCTTTTCAACATTGGAATCCATTACTCAATATCACTGAGCTTACTTACTTATCAAAAGTTACTAAGCAGTGTGATCGAGCTCATTAAACAGAGGACTGGTGACCAGGCCAGATGCGTCTGGAGAAGCAGTACAGCTATTGAACGAGAGTATGCTGGGAAGTTTTACGGTGGAGATAACCTCACAGAATGGAGATTTCACACCAGCCCGGTAAAACAAAACTCTTTTTTTCTTGAGATGTCTATAAAACGGAGTACACGGCCTAAATTCAGACGGTCCATTATACCGCGAGGATCTAATCCTCACTTACGCTTCTAACCGCAATGCAAATATATCACGTATTATTTACCAGAATTTTGCCAAAGGTAGAAAGAATAACATTGCTGATGAAAAGAAAGCTACGGGTAGACATACTGATTTACAAGATTTTAAGCTCAATTTTTTCATCTCTTTTTTGGTAGCAACAGAGCTTTATCCTTTCTACCACTGTCGCCTTAGTGCGCATATGTGTGGCTTAAACTTACCCTTACTACATTTTGATTCACAAGGAATTGCGAGGAGGCCTCCAGAAACCACCAGGCTTATGCAAGTGAGGCATCCTCACACGGTGTTAAATTAAGTATATTGATAAACACGCAGATCAGTAAAGAAAAGACGAATAAGTCAATAACGCTTATGTATCAAGAAGAAATTCAAACAATTTTCTTTTGAAGCAAGATAGAGTCTCTGAACTAATTATGTCTTAAGGTAAGGAATTCCAAATTTTTGGTTCTTGAAAAAGATTGGTAAATAACTTCGTGTTAGTTCTGCAAGCATGAGGGCGGTAGTTATCAACCGCAGTGCAAATATATGACGTATTTCAGTAAAATCATCCCTTACACGGGTGCAGCGAGATGGATGAGGCCTCCGTGATAACTGTAACCGTGACAAGTCATAGAAGGATATAGCCACTAGTAAGAGAGGTTCTATTTCCGTGCATAGGCTGTGATGAAATACCATGGTATACAACAGCGCCTACTATTGGCCAATGATGTTGATGACGTAATAGGTCTTTCCTCTCAAAATAGGGAGCTTAAGCACGCGCGTTTTTGAAACGCGGGCGGCAACCGGAAGTGAGCTGTTTCCCCTTTTAACTTGTCTTCACACAACTACATTTATATTGATCAGTATCTTTTCTCCATTAGAGATGATCACTATAAAAATCTGGGAGACACCACTATCCTGGCACGCGTAATGTTCTCTTCCGGTTGCCGTCCGCGCCTCAAAAACGCGCGTGCTTAAGCTCCCTAATATTATGCTACACGCGGGTATACATGAGCCCACTTTTGACCTACTCCTGGCGTAGACGGCTGGTTTAGTTTAGTTGGTAAAGCATCGCACCTGTATCCCCAAGGCTCCTAATTGGACTTCCAATAATATACATCAAAAATTCCAACGCGCCGATTGGCGGAAAGCACGTCAATTACTCCCAAACAGTGCTGAAAGTTGAAATTGCCTTCAGAAAGTTGAAATTTTTTTTTTTTCGTGTATATTATTTAACAAGTAATCAAATGATTTTGGGTGCAATTTTGTACAAATAAGCACTCGTATTTGATTACCTATATACCGTGTTTCGACTGAGTTAGCTTTTCCATGTAGTTAAGAGTTTTACCATTCGCAGAAGCAATAAACTACACACAGATAGAGGAATTAAGTCACGAAAGTGTTAATGATGACTTATTAACTTAATATGATAACTTATTAACTTAATATGATAACTTATTAACTAACATCCATTGATTTATTAACCTTTCATTAGCGAGTTCAACTGTTTCATCACTACGCCACAAGCGCCATGTGCATGGCGGGAATTCCAGTGCTCGACATATATCCGCTGACCGCTGCCTGGCCGGATGGAACTGTCAGACACGATCACATACATTACCCCAACGACGTAATGGATCCCGCGGTGAATATTTTGGAACAATATCTTATTGAATCGTTAACTCTGTAAGAGATCTCCTCGACGCATGCGTTATAGCGTGTTTTTTCTTGAGGATAATTCCATTGAAAAACACAGGATATTTCATCGCCACTGTTGCACGTTCTGAAATGACATGTGGTTTTCTATTTAAACCGGCCGCAGTTCAAAACGTGTTGATGGTACTCAATTCAATCGATTCTCAGGACAAGTGGTTTCGTTATGTCGAACCTAACCGACGCAAGGTTCGTCCGTTTCAGTAGAGGAGAGATGAAACCGTGACTTTTGTGGCACTGAGGGTAAGCCACTGTCAGGCTGACTGGATCCCCTCGATCAATTTCGGATCCGACCTTAGTTCATATTAAAGTCATACGGTTGAAACTTCTTCCTGAAAACGGCTACCATTTTTCTTTCATCCTCCTTAGAAACCTTGCAGGCTCTCCAGTCCACTCTATCAGGCATATTTAGGAGAGAGGGACTGGCAAGGACCTCTCTGTGACAAAGAGGACACGACAAATATGGATTATTAAATAATTATTAAAAGCCAACCGAGTACTGAAAGGTTCTCAGATGGTTCGGGGGCGAGCTTCACGGTGAGAACGGTTTAAAAAAAAAAAGGAAAGGAGGGGAGAGGGGATGTACGAGAACTCCTCTCCCAGTCCTCCCTAGCTTCAATTACCTCGACACGTGATACTGCTATTTTCGTTTGCCAACAATCATTGTCATTGTCACTGGAGCAGATCTACCGATCCTCTCCCGAATGATCCACGAAGCTCTCCTGAACAAGCTACGAGGCTAGAAGGGAGGAAGTCCTTGGTGTTTTAAGGGTCACCCTGTCTTATTAACAATTAGATTATGAGCTCGAGAGCGAATAATCTAACTGCAGTAATCTGCAGTAGCTCAGCCAATCAAATTGCGGCATTTGCAATAGTCTACAAGTAGATTTTTACTTATGGCTGATAGTTTGCAGTAGCGCAGCCAATCAGATTGCGGCATTTGCAATAGTCTACAAGTAGATGTTTACTAATTTAAGGTAGCCTTAGATAAGCCTAGAAAAAGGGTATTACCTGCCGAACTGTAACGGCATTTTTGACGAAACTCTGTGTACAAGCCTCTCATCATTTTCAAACTCCACTACGAAATAAGGAGCTCCGATTGGTACAACCTGTTAAAAGTCGAGAAGTAAACGTTTATAAAATTCATTCATCAATTAGCCTGCAGCGCAGGCGTTTTTTAACGAAAACTCGGAGGTACATTGATCGTGGCCGCCATCTTGAAAAGCAACGGAAAAGACTAAGGGGGAGGGGCGGTGGAAGGGGGGAGGGGCGGGGAGGCGAGAGGAGAAAACTCCCCTCAACCTCCCCCTCTCCTATTTTAAACCCATCAGCCTCTCCCTTAAAATCAGTTTTTGACTCGTCCCAACTCTCTGGTAGTTTCAACGCCCAAGATGGCAAGACAACGTTATTCCTGAAAACAATTCATGGATCGCGCTCCAAAATACACCTGCTTTGCAGGCTATTCATCAATTCTCTCGTCCCTTTGTTCATTCCACTAGCGAGAGAAAGCCAGACCATTTAGTTATACTGTATCCCTAAAATATTGTTACACGTATGTGAAAATTTATTATATAGAGTGTTTTACTGGGAATCACACCACTCGTGACATTCATACGAAACTACATCCGGGACCGTAGTGGCGTATTTTCCATATCCTCATTATCGAGAATATCGATGACGTCATTTCCCGCCTTGCACGATTCAGTTTGTGTACAAAGCTGCCAAACGAACGTCTTAATGTGTTTTTCTCTAAATAATAAAAAGAAAATAACACGTTAGCTCGAAGATATGAATTTTATGGCAAGAACAATATCCCACTGCGTTCCCTACGCTCGTCACATTTTGCCACTCGAACATAAAACTCATATCTTCTCGCCACCCTGTAATACCCTCTACATATTACCTGTTTTAGTTCTGTCCCTGACTCCAAATCCCTCAGCACCATGGAATTTGCATCTCCATGTTCTTTGAATATTTCTTTGAGTTCTTTTACGTCTGTACGTGGTACAGCAACAATCTTTTAAATAAAGCACATATAAAAGCATGGTGTGAGCCCATGAAGGTCTGTTTACACAGACGCACAAGAGGAACACGTTCAGCCGAGGTTGACACAATAGCTCAAATACAACATACATTGATGATGACACAATGTTCCATCACAGATCAAACACAAAGACGAGAGCTGAAATTACGAGGCCCAGCGAAGTATTTTTGGCGAAATTTGACCGCCGCAGCCGCCGCCGGTTAGCTCAGTTTGTAGAGCGCCGGTCTGTCGAGCGGGAGGTCGTGGGTTCAAAACCTCGGCCGGACCAACACTCAAGTTCGTAAAATAACTGAGGAGAATGTGCTGCCTTTGTTATGACATCTGCAAATGGTTAGACATTCTAGTCTTCTCGGATAAGGACGAAAAACCGTAGCCCCGTCTCACAGCACTGTTCTTGTGGGACGTTAAAGATCCCACAACACTGTTCGAAAAGAGTAGGGGACGTAGACCCCGGTTCTGTGGTCGACCTTTAATAGTTGATTTAATCAGAGCCACAAGTTTATTAGCCTATGGCTATTACGTGCTACCCTGTATAAATGAAGACTTGATTCTTCTTCATTCTTCTTCATCCTTCTTCATCCTTCCTCATCCTTCTTCTTCTTCTTCTTCTTCTTCTTCTTCTTCTTCTTCCTCTTCTTCTTCTTCTTCTTATTATTATTATTAGAATTTTCTCCAATTTTTCGTCTTTTTCTGGGTTTTCTTAATCATGTCTCAGCAAATCCCTGCAGCTTAGAGATACAAAACTTTCCGCAACAGGCGAGCAGTTCCGAGGATTGCCGACAACTATAAACTTCCAAGGATGTCAGGTAGATCTTGCTTCCAACACCAGGCCTTTGCGTTTTTCGAGATACATCCAAGTGCATCAATCACGACGGTATTATTATAATAGATCTTTGTCTCGATATGTAATCAAATACATGTATCGAGAGACTCATATATATCCTCAAAGGAAATTAGCTAGAAGAAAACATTTACCGGTGCAGAAGTGGCCAGTGTTTGATCACGGTGCTTGATTTCCTTGGTCATTCGCTTATGCATTTTTGATGTGTCAGAAAAATTGGCAAACGCATAACAATTAGTAGTTAAATAAATAAACAAATAAATAAATAACTAGATAAGTAAATAAGAATTACAAGAGTGCTGATTCCACAGCGCAGTCAAAGTTATTGTGTTTTTCACTGCAGTACAATACAGAGATAATTTACACATACGTCTTAAGTTGTCAGGATGGCCGAGCGGTCTAAGGCGCCAGACTCAAGGATAATCACCTTCCCATCGTGCGATGGGGCAGGGCGTTCTGGTCTCCAAATGGAGGCGTGGGTTCGAATCCCACTCCTGACACGAGTTATTTTTTTTTCCTCTTTTTTTTTTCGACTTCTCCAAACCCAAGGAGAATAGATTTTGCCAAAAAAATAATAATAAATAAAATAAATAAATAAATAATCAGGTCATGCTGACTCAATTTACAATCAAAATGAAAATGTTCGCTATGAGTTACAACAACAAAAACCAACAACAACAAAAATCAAAAACTAACAACAAAAATCAACAACAACAAAAATCAACAATAACAAAAAACCAACAACAGCAAACATCAACAACAGCAAACATCAACAACAACAAAAAACAACAACAAAAATCAACAACAACAAAAACCAGCAACAGTAACACAGTAATGTACTGTTCTAGGCGCAGCAGGAAAAAGCAGAATCAGGGACATGATCCTTTAGCTATTAAACTAAGCCTAAAATATTTAAACAGCAACTAATTTCAACCTACATAAAATTCACAATAACATACCTGAAGCTGTAGGTGCTGAGTGTAAAAATTTCTTTCATATATAACACAACTTTTCCTTTCACTGTGAAAAAGTTGACGGAGGGCTCTCTTGTATCTGTTGTGCCAGAGTCAAGGACGGTTGCGTTTTTATAATTGTAGTTAACAGAGGAGCTTTCACGGGGATGGTGTAGGGCGCGTTCTACATCAATGTCAGTATCTGGGCAACTGTGCATCTACCCCTCCCCTAACCCAACAGGTTATAATAAATTAGCGTTAATGTTGGGTTAGGGGAGGGGTAGGTGCACAGTTACCCAGATACTTAAACTGATCCCGCGTTCCTATGATATGATCTGGATCACGGTTTGTGATCGGAATTCACTCGGATCTTGATGGATCCTTGTCTAATTGAACACTGTTCCGTATCAGGATTAATCCTTTGTCAACCAAGATTTTGGATTACAAATTCCGATCTGGATCGTACCAAAGGAATGCACCCATATATAAGAGTATGTATGCATATGAATTGTCAAACAGGTTTCTCGCTAAAAAAAGCTAAAGGATACTTCTCAATTTCCATAAGCGCTTCCTAATAAAAAAGGAGGAAATGATGTTGGGTGTGTCAGACATTTGTCTAGCGGGAGGTCCACATATTGTATCAAGCTTTTCATTTCAAAACAAAGACTTAAGAGGTTTAGACTAATTTAAACAGAAATAGAAGAAGGCAATTTAGAAACTATCAACGATAGGAAACTAAAATTAATTGATCAAACAAAAAGACTCGGCAAACCAAAAGAAAGGAATTGTGTGGCGTGCATTAAAGAACTACTATTATGATTTAGTGAGTCAACATCAAATTCTCCATACTAACACATACGGAAGTGTATCGCACTCACTAAGGATAATTACTTCTCAGATCTTGGAAGTTAACATCAAATTCTCTACACTATCACAACAGGAGTTGTATGGCACTCACTAAGGAGAAAAACTACTTCGATCTTGGATGCTAACATATACTAAGATATAAGCGAGTGTGTGGCACTACATAGGGAGAATTACGAGTTGGATCGTATTGGACTGAAGGGAAGGGAGGGACTCACCTCTGTCAGTTTCACGGTCGACTCGAAGTGGCTGATGGGACATATAAGCACGTGATCAGAGTTCAGGCCTCCCTTGGCCAAGGCCAAGTACGACTGTGGAGTCAGAGAGAAACTGGTAAAAGATATAATACCACTGAACACTGAACTTAATCATTAAAGCGATGTAAAAAAATTAGAAAATTACTTGAAAGTGAACGTTTTCCAAATCGTTTTCAGATAAGTGGCAGTCGCACTGTTAACCTTCCCAGAAAGATGGCCATTAACACCATAAAACATATGACAAACATTTTCTTTAATATGAATCATCACTAAAGCCTATTAAACAGTGGTACTGTCGATTGTTCAGAAAACATTCCCGCGGATTTTCCGAATATTTCCGAAGATTTGAACAAGACGAGTGTTGCATGACTCCAAACACGAGCTGTCTCCGACAGTGTGGACTAGTTTCTTGAGGGAAAATGTATAATATTCCTTTCAAAAAGGAAAGAAAAAGAAGGCGATGACGAAAAATGTCTAGCTAACAAATAGAGTTAAAAATGATAACTTGAAGTGAACTTACATGTTCTCCAACGCTAACTACTAAATGCTTCTCAACTTCAGGACTTCCAAGACAAAACCAGCACTGACCTTTCAATGGCGCTAAAGATGAATAAAAATTAACGAAGCATAGTGTCGTGTGATTGACAAAAAATAGACCAAATCGGCTAACTCAATGTTGCACCCAATTCAAATCCTTGGGAATAAAACGTTTTGTTTCGAGAATTCCCGTATCATTTAAATGTGAATGCCACATTATAATGCAAATACAATACACAAAGAATCTTAACCCCGGGAGATTTGAATTGGGTACAACATTGCGTTAGCTGATTAGGTCTATACACGTGTTGCAGAAGGGAAGTTAGAAATATTGCTTACGAGGTCCTTTGTCCTGTCTCTGGTGTTTAGCAGGGCTGCTATGATCTCCTTCTGCAAAGATAATACAGCAAAAAGAGTACCACATCAGGGCCCGGTTGTTCGAAGCAGGGTTAAGGTAACCCAGGGTTAGTGCGAAATGTAATTGCTGTTATGAGAGCTTAAAAAGCACATTCAGTATAATTCATTTTTAATACAATTTGAGGATTGTATGCTCTGAATAAAATAGAGAACGTTATCAGAGAAAACGCTTTTTTACAAAAGGAAAAGAAACCCGGGTTAAAATTTAACCCTGGGTTAGCGCTAATCAGCTTTCGAACAACTGGCCCCAGAAATCCTGTTTGACTTTAAAAACTCGCTCATATTGCCGGAGTAAGAGCATTTCAAATTACCCGTAATAACACCTGTTCAAAACCTGTTTAAAGAGGGTTCTAACAGGGGAGGGGGGGGGGGACCAATCCCATTTCCCAGTCCATTTTTCTTTTCGAAATCCCACTTCCCAGTGCTCAAATCCCATTCCCACTCGCAGAATTCGGAAAAAAATTCCCATTCCCAGTGACCAAATCCCAGTGCCAGTGACTTAACTCCCATTTTTTCTTGGTATAAGCACACTTTTAAAAGTTCTCCTAATGCTTGTGTGTAGTTTTTCGCTTCTTTCGATTTTTTTTCTTGTTTATTCTTGCATTATTTTTTTCCACCTTTTCTTTCTCGTTTTTTTTTGCGCTTACACTTTCAGCCTTATCTATTTTTATCCTATTTTAATGATTATTTTCTGTGTTCAAAACCAATTATGCGTTTAAATTGCCGATGCAAGTATTGTAATTATTAATTAGACTAGACGCGCTCGGGAGCGTTCACTCGGGCTACACTTGATAATACGGCTTCGAACAAACGTGAATGTGGGTTTACGCCTAAGTTTTGTATATATTGTATACTATATGGCTGGTTCCACGACCGCAAAAAACCTACCAGACTGTATATCGCACCGTAATTGTTGTCGACGTCGTGTTTAAGCTCAGCGATTTTATCAGAAAGTTTTCTAGGGTTTTACAGAAATTTCTGTGATAGTTGGGTTTGTTTACTAATCGAATTAATGTTGACCAATCAGCTTTCTTGGTTCCCACGGTAAAAAACAGTCGTGAAACTTGATGCCATTCATCTGATTCCAAGTTATCGAAGGCGAAGAAGCGATATGTGGGAAAAACAATAATATTACTCCTCAATCGGATATACTTTTCTTCCGATTTAACCTTATTGGCCCTGTTCCCGCTAATCTCTTTCCACACGACCACGTAGAAAAAAAAATTGAGTTTGAATAAAAAAAGATCCATGGATGATTTTGCTTTCATGCCTTCAGGGACACCGCAGACCGCGAGCAGCGCAGGCTTGCTCATTCTCGACGTTGTCGATAGACTTATAGGAAACCGAAACCTAGACTCGTGCTACCACAGGTAGCCCGAGTAATAACATAATCTTAAATGGTGGTCCTATTCACAAGCCTTATTGGCTTTCTTGGGCTTCCTTGCCTCATCTTTTTTTTTAAACTTTACATGCACATTTTGTGTGTATGGCAAAAATGATATTAAATAAATAAAAATAAATAAATAAAATTTCCCAGGGTAAAACCAGGCCAATCCCAATTCCAATTTTACCGTTTCAGGACTCTCTTTACAGGAGTTGGTTTCTAACGAAACTAGTGTTGCGTTGGGGGGGAATTGGAAACACACAAAAAAACGGTTTATTAGTCGAGTTGACAAAGGAAGTTTTACCAACAAGAGACATGAAAGGTGCTGACTTTTCAAGCATTAGCCCTTCGCCAGATAGAAGACTAAGTTCAAGGTGTCTAACTCTCGAAACGTTAGCACCCTTTAACCCTTAAAGTCCCAGTAGTGACCAGCATCCAATTTCTCATTACAATATTCACTGTTTATTAACCATTTATGTTATGAGAATAACGAAAATGATCGACAAAAAGACTCCTCACTAGTATATGAAAACAGTTAGGAGAAAATGAATATTGATGTTGGGACTTAAAGGTTTAATCTTAAGGTGGTAAAGCTGTGCTCACTTAAAAAGCATGGAACTACCAAAAAACGTGTACCAATTGGTATAACAACCAAAAAATGCTGAAACCAATAGTACAACTGCACACGTTTCATGTTTTCCGCTAATCATAAGTGAGGAATTTGTGCTTCTGTTGCACTATAGTCACGATGCGTGTTACCTGTGTGTTGTGTGTATCATTGCATTTCCTAACTTACCGCTTCTTTGGCGTTTATTTCCAGGACCCTGGAAACCCGCTCCACTTTTCATGTCGAAAAAGAAGTTCTGTCCAGCAGATACGGCCTGAATAAAACGACAAATGTAAGTATGATTGTCTTATTGGTATACATAGCTTCGTAAGACCGTTTCTCGAATGACTTTTAATATACCAAAAACAAAGTCAGCTCATGAGCCAATCAAAACGTGTTTCACTAAAAGAACGACCAGTCCCCGCTACAAAAAAAGCGCGGGAAAATCGCCCGATTGATCAAGCCACTGATTGGTTACGGTTTCTCTTTTAGAATACGTAAAAAGCGATAACTGGTTAATAGTTGCGATGATATAAGCCAGTGCAAACTTGATTTTGACGTCACCTTCAAAGCGACATACAACTTAATTTGAGTTATCATTCTATAAAAGGCTTACCGATGTACACGGATCGTTTGGGAGAATTCGCAAGTAGGAACAAACACTAGAAGTGTACCGTCTCGTGTTTATCCAATCTGATTTCGAATTCTCCCAAACACACCTTGGTGTGTTAAACTGTACAAACACATTTGATGAACATTATAAGCTAATTTTGTAACGTGTATTTTACCTGTTCTGAAGAGTTTGTCCTGTTGTCGGTTGAAGCTGCAGAGTCGGCATCCGCACTCAAAATCTTGCTGTACGGGAACTCAGTGACATCTGTTGGTTGTTTGACGAGTTCATTCTTGTCCATGAAAACCAGTGGAACAATGTTGAATGCGTACATGTACTGTAACCAAGAAAGACAGAAAAATATTGATAATGTCTATTTTGCTGCTCCGAGGCTTTTCCAAAAATGGTCAAAAAAGTTAGAAACACAATAAAGTAAAACAAACAGTACCAAAGTACAGTACTGTTCAGTAGCTTTACAAATGGTCACACTGCATGGTTTGATCCACAGATGAAAAAGATAGAACCACACTGTATAGTGAAACAAACAGTACCACAGTACAGTACTGTTTAGTAGATTTACAAAGAATGGTCACACTGCATGGTTTGATCCATAGATGAAAAAGATAGAACCACACTGTATAGTAAAACAAACAGTACCACAGTACAGTACTGTTCAGTAGCTTTACAAATGGTCACACTGCATGGTTTGATCCATAGATGAAAAATATAGAACCACACTGTATAGTGAAACAAACAGTACCATGGTACAGTACTGTTTAGTAGCTTTACAAAGAATGGTCACACTGCATGGTTTGATCCACAGATGAAAAATATAGAACCACACTGTATAGTGAAACAAACAGTACCACAGTACAATACTGTTCAGTAGCATTACAAAGAATGGTTACACTGCATGGTTTGATCCACAGATGAAAAATATAGAACCACACTGTATAGTAAAACAAACAGTACCACAGTACAGTACTGTTCAGTAGCTTTACAAAGAATGGTCACACTGCATGGTTTGATCCACTGATGAAAAATATAGAACCACACTGTATAGTGAAACAAACAGTACCACAGTACAGTACTGTTCCCATTCAGTGGTACATGTAACACAGCATGGTTCTATCTAATTACCTAGACAACTATTATTTTGTTTGTCAGGGCGTATAGCAATTGTATTGGACATATCACCAACATATCTATATTTTACTGCACCTTTTTCTTCCCTGGATTTCCAACATATGCAAGAGCAATAAATCTCGTTACATGCCTTGCTACCTCACGGAGGACCTGATGGTTTCTAATTACAGAGAAGACAATAAATTTTCAAACACAATTTTTTAAAAAAATGCATGACTTGTCTCTACTGCAACATCCTGTAGTGATACCCTAGCTACAGGGTTGACCATGGCTAACTAAGACCTTTTTTATAATGTAAAATTGATTGCTCTGAAAGTATCAAACTTTAAATACCACTCTAATGATAAATTTGATAAATGATAAATGAAAAATAAGTTTAAAGTGCCTACATTGTCTTCCCTGTTCTTGTAATTCTGGTATGTACATTCACAGTAGATAGCTGTCCAAAAAAGTATTTTCGAATTCCACCGTGTTTTTACCCTGAAAGTGTTGTTCAAAATTCCTGCTTGAGCCACATCCATCAAACTTGACCGAGCTAGTAAGGGGCATGGGTCTATTCCTGACCTGACATCATAAACTGATTTGAATACCAGTAAGTCTTTATAAACATGCATGCAAACAGTTTGTGACATCAAATCAGGAATAGACTCATGCCTCTTACTAGCTTGGTCAAGTTTGATGGAACTTTAAACGAAGATTTCAGGGAAAAAGCATAGAAGAATTCAAGAAAACATTTTTGAATAGCTATCTACTCTTAAATACTAGAAACACAAAAACGCAGACGATTATTATAGGCAATTTAATGGTCTTTTATGAAATTTTACCTGTAAGGGGCTCTTTCATAATGGACTCCCTCATGCCCTGCAAAATGGTACCTTGGTCTCAACTTCTCTGCAACCTTTGACACCAGTTTGGATCCACAACTGTCTGCATTAACACCTTCCTTAAAATGGACATGACAAGAAATAGAAAAGAGAAAAAAGGCCTGATACATGTCATTTCCTACGATGAACAAATGAGGTCTTCAGAGGACGTTAGTTCTCAAGAAAAATTATAGATCTTTTGCAAAATTCTCCAGGGTAATCTACTGCATTCACAATCACTATGGCACACACTAGGGAAAATTTCTAATCAGATTTTAGGGTTAACTTCAAATTCCTCATGCTAACATATAAGGAAACTGTATGACACTCACTATGGAGAATTATTACTTTGGTCTTGGGGAGTGAAAGGCAAGTTTATTATTTGGATAATCTATTGGAACCTTAAAGCAACTGGGACTTGGCAGTTAATTGGAGTGCAGATTGAGTGGCAAATTATTTCAATGGATAGCACTAAAACCAGTCAGAAATACTACTTATTAACCAAGAGTGAGGTCATTACAGGGAAATCTTGGAAGTACGCCTTGATGTATGTATCAAACAGACGTGGTTAATAAGTCATTTATTATATAGCCTTTTTAGCACTGGAAGGAAAAAAACAGAAGGGTTTTTCAAGCTCTGCTTGTACGTGCAAGAGGTCAGTCGAGGTCATGTTCACTGAATTGGAGCACACCTGGCTCTGCAATCAAAACCGGAAGTGACAGAAGGAGTAGTTATTATATGGGGGTTCTGGGACAATTATAAAAAATTATTAGATAAAAAAATATTACAAAAAAATATTACCAAAGATTTCATTAAAAATATTACAAAAAAATATTACCAAAGATTTCATTAAAAATATTACAAAAAAATATTACCAAAGATTTCATTAAAAATTTTACAAAAAAATATTACCAAAGATTTCATTAAAAATTTTACAAAAAAAAAGATACAAAAAATGAGGAAAATTTTATCAAGGATTTATCAGAGATTTTATCAGAGAATTTATAGGGAAATAAAAAAAAAAAATGAATTCAATTGTTATTTAAAAACAAAAATAATAAAAGTAAAAAATGGAAGAGTTACAAAAGAAAAAAGTTCGAGAATTAAAGCAAATGGCTAAAGACCACGGTGTTGAAAAAATTTATAAATTGACTAGAAAAGAACAACTCATTGAAGTGTTGAGTAATATTCCAGAAGTTATGGAAGAGATGCGAAATCTTCAGAAACAAAGAATCATTCTTGACGAGCCAATACCTAAGATTAATGTTCGAACTCTAAACCCAAAACCCCCAACCATATCAATTAAAAATTTGAAAAGTAAAGTTGTCAAACCAATAATGAAAGATATTAACAAGTTCGCAGATTGGATACTATCTTATGTACCAGAACCCCCTAAAAAAATTGTAGATAAACGAATAGAAAGTATGAAGGAAAAGTTTAACAAAATATTTAAAAGTTTAAATCAAAAAGAAAATTTGAATGAAAAGGTTGATCAAATAAGAAAACGCTTTGCTCCGAAAGAAAGTCTGAAGGAAAAATTTAAAAGAACGTTTAAAAAACCTACCACTGAATATGAAAAAGAAGAGGATTTTACCCCAATAGAACAAGAAACGGCGTTTGATGGGTATCTGAAAACATACAGAATATATGGTAATAAAAGGTATGATGAAAAGGAATTTATAAAAAAAATCAAACCAAAAGTTATAGAATTAATTAATCAGCATAAGAAACCTCTAAAGGTGAAATTTATTCTTTTTTGTAAATTTATAAAAGAGAAACCTAATACACTAGATTTTGATGAAGCATATCCAGTATTTCATACTAAAAAACCAGAAACTATAACAACGTCAATTGATTTATCTAATTTATTCGATGTGATGACTCGTTACCAACTTGAGTCGTTTAATAAGTTTATAGAAAGACATTCTGGTTGGGTATTTGATCAAGTGTTATACTTTGAAATAAAAATTGACCCATTTGAGCCACTTTTAG
The DNA here is from genome assembly GCA_949710005.1 of Ricordea florida. Lineage (NCBI taxonomy): Eukaryota > Metazoa > Cnidaria > Anthozoa > Corallimorpharia > Ricordeidae > Ricordea > Ricordea florida. The sequence continues at coordinate 2,459,975 of OX453283.1, read as the reverse complement.
GAAGTTCTTATATTCCATTGCCAAAAATTTTAGCAAACAAAAATTCAATTGTTAACCCTAAGAATGAAAATGATAATAAGTGTTTTAGACATGCAGTAGCAGAAGGTGCATTTCCCAGAGATGATCATAGGGAGAGGGTAAATAAAGAACTGATAGAGAATGAAGAGAAGTTGAACTGGAAAGGAATAAATTTTCCCGCTGAATGGAAAGATATTGATAAGTTTGAAAAGCAAAACAACTACTACGCGATTAATGTCTATGGATATGATAATGATGATGATAAATGTGGAGTATACCCACTAAGAATAAGTGATAAACAAAGTGGTTATTTAATAAACTTACTTCTAATATCAAACAACGAAACAAACCACTACTGTTTGATAACTAATTTTAGCGGATTGGTAGTTTCTCAAGTTACTAAACATAAAGCTAAGATTTACACATGTCATAGGTGTCTTTATCATACTCATGAAGAGAAAACATTAGAAAATCATAAATTATATTGCTGTGAAAACGAGTCTGTTAGGAGTGAAATGCCAATGGATAAAGATGGAAATCCCGAATATATTAAATTCATTAAATATTACAAAAAAATTAGAGTGCCCTTTGTTGTATATGCCGACTTTGAGTGCTATCCAGAGAAAATAGATACATGCTCACCAGATGAAAGTAAAAGTTTTACTAAACAATATCAAAAGCACAAACCATCTGGATACTGTTATATAATAAAGTTTTTTGATGAAAATTATGAAACCGCTATTAGACAATACACCGCCGAATCCCCAGATGAAGATGTGGGAAAGAGATTTATTGAAGAATTAGAGAAGGATGTTAGAGAAATTTACAAAAATATCAAACCTAACAAGAAATTGAATTGGATGACACAAAGGGAAAAATTCAACTATAAAAATGCTACAAATTGTCATATATGCGAGGGTGAATTATTGGAAAAAGATAAGGTAAAAGACCACTGTCACTATACAGGAAAGTATAGAGGAGCAGCACATAGTAAATGTAACTTAAATTATAAAATTACAAAATTTTTCATACCAATTATCTTTCATAACCTATCAGGATATGACTCACATCTTTTTATTAAGAATATTGGTATAACAAAAGGTAAAGTAGATTGTATACCTAATAATGAGGAAAAATATATTTCTTTTACAAAAAAGATTGTACTTGATACTATTAAAATTAAAGATAAAAAGTGGGATAAAGATAAAAAAAGGAAGGTTGTTGTGAGAGAGTGGGATGAAAAAGAGAAAAAGTGGGTTGATAAGGAAAAGGATTATGATGTGGAGCTAGATATTAGATTCATAGATTCATTCAAATTTATGTCAACTGGTCTTAGTAGTTTAGTTTATAATCTTACAAAATGTGGAAAGTGTGAGGCATGCAAACCATGGGATTGTATGAAGAGATACATAGAAGATGAAAAGATTGTTCAGTATAAAGGTATTGGTAATTGTGAAAAATGTAAGAATTGTTTATTAGCAAAAAGTAAGTGTCTTTATCCAAAAGATGATAAATTAACTGAAACGAAAAAGAAATTTGGAGATAAGATGTATTTAATGTTGAGGAAGGGTGTATTTCCATATGATTGGTTTGATAAATTTGATAAACTAAATGAAACTAAACTTCCGCAAAAAGATGCATTTTACTCAAAACTAAACGATGAACATATAACAGAAGAAGACTATCAATATGCTAAAAAGGTATGGAAAACTTTTAATATGAAAACAATGAGGGATTATCATGATCTATATCTTGTGTCAGACGTACTATTTTTAATGGATGTATTCGAGAATTTTAGAGATGTTTGTCAAAAGAATTATGGTTTAGATCCAGCTCACTATTATACAGCACCCGGACTAGCTTGGGATGCAGCATTAAAGATAACAAAAGTGAATTTAGAGCTGTTAACTGATATCAACATGCTACTTATGTTTGAGAGAGGGGTTAGAGGAGGTGTAACCCAGATTTCTACTAGATATTCAAAAGCTAATAATCCATACATGAAAGAATATAATCCAAACCAACCAAAAAAGTATATTGTGTATATTGACAGAAATAACTTATATGGTGAAGCAATGAGTAAACCACTGCCCACACATGGTTTTAGATGGATGACTGTTGAAAATCTTAAAAATTGGAGGAATATCCCATGCATTTTAGAGGTTGATTTAGAATATCCTCATCACCTACATGATTTACATAATGATTATCCTCTAGCGCCAGAGAGAATCGTTGTTAATAAGGTGGAAAAATTAATCCCAAACCTTAAAAACAAGGAAAGGTATGTAGTTCACCGAGATACCTTGAAACTTTATGAAAGTCTAGGATTAAAAATCACAAAGATTCATAGTGGAATTACATTTGAAGAGTCAGCTTGGTTAAAACCTTACATTGACTTGAATACTAATCTAAGATCAAAAGCAAATAACGACTTTGAAAAAGATTTCTTCAAGTTAATGAATAACTCTGTCTTTGGTAAAACAATGGAAAACATTAGAAATAGGGTAGACATTAGATTAGTTACAAACCAAAAAGAGGCTAAAAAATTAATAAAACAACCTAATTATCAACATCGTACTATCTTTTCTGAAAATTTAGCAGCTATCCATATGAAGAAAAAAAAGATAAAATTCGATAAACCTGTTTACTTAGGAATGTGTATTTTAGATTTAAGCAAAACAGTAATGTATGATTTTCACTATAATTATATCAAACTTAAATATGGAGAAAAGGCTAAATTGTTATACACAGATACAGACAGCTTTATATATGAGATAGAGACAGAGGATTTCTATAAGGATATCAGTCTAGATGTTAGAGAAATGTTTGACACTAGTAATTATCCTAAAGTTCACCCATCTGGTATTGAGACAGGTGTAAACAAAAAATTAATCGGCAAGTTTAAAGATGAATGCGGGGGTAAGCAGATAATTGAATTTGTTGGACTAAGACCAAAGCTATACTCTATATTGATGGATGGTGGTAAAGAGATTAAAAAGGATAAGGGGGTAAAAGCATCAGTTGTAAAAAAGACAATAAGTCACAATAATTACAAGGATTGCCTATTCACTAAAGAACCTCAAATGAGGCAGATGAATGTAATTAGAAGTCACTTACATAATGTTTATACCGAAACCATTAATAAAGTTGCACTATCTGCTGATGATGATAAGAGAATAATTAAAGAAGATGGAATACATACTTATGCTATCGGACATTATCTTTTCAAAACAGAATCTGGTGGGAGTTCAGTATCATAAGGTACAATCTGTAACTCTTCCCTTACAAAACCGCGTCTAGGTCCATCTACTAAATAATACAAAACTGGTTGATTAGATGAAACAACGCTGCGTGCAATATCAAAAACTTTAATACTCCAAATAGGATCTGTAGCTCTTCTTCGTTCTCCGCCTTCAAGCTCACCAGGAGATAATAAATATCTAACTTTAACATCGACTGGCAGCCTAACTTCATCAAGACCGACAACTCTCTTAGTTCCTCCAGGTAGTCGGTATTTTTTAGGTTCAATATCAACTTCTTTCTGTTTTATAGCCTTATCAGGCTCTTTACCAGTTATTCTTGTTGGTGTATTATTCAAGGTTTTTAGAATATCAGGTAATCTTTTCACCCATACTCTTGATCGGTCCGAAGGACCTCCCCGCTTCGCGGATCGGGAGGACCCCTCCCCGCCTTCGGCGGATCTTTCATTCCACCCTCCCTTTCGGTTGGTAACCATTTATTGAGCATATTGATGACTAAATAATCTTTCGCCTAATATTCTGTTTGCTCTTTCAACAAATGCTTGAGCTCTATGGTTTCCAGCTTCACTTCTCTGAATTTTCACATTATGATAATTCATAAGTTTTGTAACCTCACCCATAAATTCTTTTCCAGGATCAACCATTAATGTTTTGGGGTATTTTAACTTCCTGGAATATATTTTTTCAAAACCATTTGAAATTTCTCGACTTTCTTTTGAGGTTAATGGTTCTGCATCTTTGTATCTCGAGGCAACATCAACCACAACTAATGCGTATTTATATGTTTTTCTTCCAACTATATCATGAGGTAAAAATAATAAATCTGCTTGGTGAATCTGATTCGGCTTATCCACAGTCCAGTGTGGTCTTGGAATATACTTGGGAGCCGGTAGATATATTTGCCATATTGCTTGTTTCTGAAGCCATTGTTTTGCTTCATCTTCGTCCGATTTGCTTTTTTGCGTTAATTTAGAGATAGCAGAATATCCTTTCCAATATCCCTCAGTTGAATAATATATTCGCTCGAATTTTTTTGATAACCTTCTTTCGTTACTCATTTAAAGATTAACCAAAGTATCTTATAAATAAATATGACAACCGTATCTGAAAAAATTAACCCAAACAGGATTCCAAGAGATCCACTAGGGTTGAAAGCGGAATCAATATTGAATAGAATTACACTAAATCCTTCATCAGCTAATCCAGGAGAAACACTATATATAAATATTCCTAAACTTTCAGAAAATTTAGTGATTGTGCCGGGAAGTGTCTCCCTAGTATTTAACTTAAATGTTGAGGGTCATGAAAATAACACCCTTGTTAATAATGTAGGAAGTAATCTTGTATCCAGACTCAAGGTTCTTTTTGGTGGTGAAACATTACAGGATACTCAAAGATACGATCTATTTCAAACATACCACGACTTATTCTTAACAGATGAAGAACGAGAGGATAGATTAAGACAGGGTATTTCTTCTGAAAACATGAGAAAGCTCCGGACAAAAGCAGGTGATAAGGTAGACACAGATGAGAATGAAGTAGCTCTTGTAGTAGTTCATAATACCAAGTATCATATCCTACTAAACCATCCTATTCTAAACGATCATGGGGTTTTCTACCCAAAGGCATTAGATCATCAACTAATCTTTGAGATTACACTAGCTCCAGTTAGCGATATTGTTGTTTATTCTGACGCGACTAAGGTCCCAAATTACAAAATCACAAACCTTGAGCTGGAATATTCTTGTATATCAAGCGAATACTTAGCTCGCGAGGCCCAGGCAGCTTATCAGGTTGGTAAAGGATTCTATTATGAAAATGTCACCCTACACAAAACTTTCACCATATCCAGACCTACAGACAGCGTTATAAACCAGCATATTAATCTACCTAGAAGGGCGATCACAGGCATATTATGTTTGTTTACATTGCCATATGCAGGAGGAGCACAAGATTCTGAGAATTTTTTCAATCCTGGTATCACCTCAATCAATATCGATGTTAATGGGGTGCCAAATCGTTTCTACTCTAAGGGAATGGTACCTTCAGACCTATGGGAGTCGGTAAAGAAACGTTTCAGTGATTCCTCCCGTTGGTCAGTAAAGGAAAAGGATTTTTATAGTAATAAGTTTGCATTGTGGTTAGATTTGAGAACTCACCCAGATAATGATATTCATGGAGGAGGGCTAGCCTTAAACAATACACAAGATGGTGTAAAAATAGAAATGAAAAGAAAAGTTAGCGGGTCTAGTATTATGACTTGTTACATGTTTGTTGTGGCTGATGCGTTAATGGAGGTTATGAATTCAAACTTAAGATCAATCATGTATTAGTTAAAAGAAAATATGGAAGAATTAAGAGATAAAATTCCTTTTCACTGCATTATAACCGGACCAACAAATTGTGGAAAGACAAAGTACATAATAGATCAGCTAAGAGGTCCATTTCGAAAATTGTTTGAATTCATTGTTCTAATATGCCCAACTTATTCTAAAAATAAAACATATCATAATTTTGCTAGAGGAGATAAACGTTTCTTTGTATTATCACCGGATGCTAGCAACATTGATGAGATTAATGAATTGTTAACTGATTGTCAAACTTTATTCTCCGGAACAAATACACTAATAATTTTAGATGATTGCGCTGTTTCGAATGATCTGAAAAAACGATCAAACAAGTTTATAGATTTAGCATTTTCTGGAAGGCATCATGGTTTATCAATGTGGGTTCTAACTCAGCAATTAACATCCATAGCAAAACCATTCCGTGAAAATGTGGCTTGTGTTGTTACTTTCCATAACCCATCACAAAAAGGTATGAAGATGTTTTTTGAAGATTATGGAGGTGATTTAGACTTAGAAACTAGTAAAAAGTTTGTAGAACTGCTGAAAAAAGAAAAATATTCTAGACTTTGTTTATCTTTACGTCACCCATTTAATTACTATTTAGAGATCCCCGAGGTTATTTCCGCGTAACGGCGAAGCCGGGGACCCTACGGGTCCCATAAGCGGGTCGATAAATTCAGGCAAGCGGCTTCCGCCGGGGCCCGAAGGGGCCTTGAGCCCTCTCCGCAAAGCGGAAAGCTGTTTTAAAAGAATCAATGTTGTATTACAAATTTAAAATATGTCAGAAGTTGAAGATTATATTAGTGAGATAAAAGATGAGGTAAAAACTGGAGTAAAAGATAATTATAATACTGAACGAAGAGAGGAACATGAACTTGAAATAAAGCAAGAATCACTAGCCATTCTCGCAGCTCTTGGAACAACAAAGGAATATTTGGGGGTTGATATGAGTCTTGGTGATATAAAAAAATTATCTGTAAAAGACATTGAAAAATATTTTAATAGATATCAAGCAGTATTGGGTAAGAAAATTAATGGCGGATTAGTAGATTCATCTCTTCAATTAATTTCTAGAGTTATTTCTTACATGGTTCCTGTGGACGATATAGAAGCGCTTTGCACGGATTTGAAGAATGATGATTTGGTTAATCGCGAAATGACAAACATTGTAGGGCTCTTAGCATTGAAAGCAGGAAGATTGGCAGCACTTGCTAGCGGGCTATTCCAGGTTGCTAAACACGTTAAAATAGATAAAATCAGCGGAGCTGTGTCCGCTCTTCGAGCAGAAAAACAACAAGTTACAAGTAAAAATATAGATGATTCCAACACAACTGAGCGGGCTATTGAACATACTAATTAACACAACTGAGCGGGCTATTGAACATACTAATTAACACAACTGAGCAGGCTATTGAATATAAAAATAAATAATGTTGGTAGAATATAAAAGAGATATGGAAAATGAAAATCAAAAAGCTTTAAAACTTATTGCAGATGTTAAAAGGATTCTAGATCATAAAAACCAACAAAATAAAGAAATTAAAAAAGATATTGAGATGCTAAAAGAACAACTACGTAGTGGTGTAAGCAAAACCTATCCAGATACTGATTTAAAGATTCTTTACTTTGTGAAATAAAATAATAATGTCTGACCAAACAGAACAAATCGAGCAAAGCCGGAGTGAAGGAGGAACAGAAGTTGTTGATCGGGATGAAGCCCCTCCCCGCTTTACGGAACAAATTACAATGGATCCTCCCCCTAAAAAGAAAGATGCAAAAAAGAAAGAGAAAGACCCTAAAAAGGTTGCTGCTGGTAAGAAATTAGCTGAATATAATAAAAAAGCAAAAGAAGCGTTAGCTAGAGAGGAAATGAAACGAGAAAAGGAACAAGCTGAGACTAAAAATGAAAATGGAAAAGCGTGGCTTCCAGAGCTATCTTTTACAACCGTTTTATCTATTGTAGGAATAGGGTTTACAGCATTTGACATGTTTATGAGATATTACAAAAATAGAATACCTGATTTATCCCAAGTTCCTACTAAAGTTCCACTCTCAAATATCCCCACCCAACCATCACAAATACCACAACCGCCAAAAAAGGGAATGATATGAGGAAATTAGTTTGCTTCCAGCTTCGCTCCGCTACGCGGGGGAGGCCCTTCGGGCCGATGGGGAGGGCTCCGCCCGATCGCGGTCCTAAAGGGGTCTAAAGATTTCTTTCTGATGTAGTAAAAAATCATGTCAACTGAAAACAAACTTGTGAAAACTGTTACTGATTCTGCAGTCCTTATTGGATTAGCAGGTGGAGTTGGATATTTATCTAAAAAAGCAATGAGAGAATCATTTATGAACGACCCATCCTCAAGTATTACAAATTATGCTAAATGGGTGGCCGTATTGTCGGGAAGTATGTACCTAAAAACATATTTAGAGGATCAAAATATTTTACCAAAATAATTATGGCAACAATAGCAATGATGTTAGGAGGAGCTGTATTAAATGCAACCGCCTTTGTTGGTGGATCATATCTTGCAAAATATCTCTCAGGAGATAAAACGGATACAGAGAAAATAAGACACGATAAGGCATTAGAAAAATATCAAAAAGATTATGCAGAATATCAGGAAAATAGGCAAAAACTAATTGATTGGGAAATGAAGAAAAAAGATGAAAAATATCAAGCAACAAAAAATCTTTCAAAAACAGATGAAGCTTTAGAATTGTATGCTCAAATGCACGAACCAAAATTTGCAGATTATTATAGACCAAGCAAAAACCAAAAGATGGGTGAAATGGTATATGTAGGCGGCGGTATGATGGCATTGGGGTATGCTGCTAGTAAATTTTTATAAATTATAAAAAACATTAATTGTTTTATAATTAAAGCATTATTTATATATTTGATACATGTTTACCCCAAGTTTTTATATTAATATCAACATGCAATAAATTTAAAATTTTTACTATTTTTATATTACTACCTGTGGAAATATAAAGCTTTTTAAATAATTCATATAACTCTTTTAGTTTTTCTCTATCTTTTAATTTAACTGCTATATTTCTTAACAATAACATGTCATCAATTGTAATTATTCCTTCTGTATTAAATTTTCTTAGTGTATAATAGTAAATATTATCATAAATATCTATAAATTTCATTGTTTTTTTTTTATTTTTTTTTATCTTTAAATTATAATTCTTTTTATAATTTACAAACATAACTTTTTGGTCTAAAGATTTCTTACTGATGAGTAAAAATTATGGCAGAAGGAGGAGATATGTTTAAAGAAATACCAGACTTTGAACCAACTGATCTAGGCGATGATGATGATGGTGAAAATATGGAAATGGAACTAATATCACCAACCACCCGTCTAATTAACCCTGATGATGATAAAGAAACTTCATTTAGCAGTAGGAATTATGAGAAGGAGGGTGCAAGACCTAAATTACCCAGTGATAAATATGATAATAGGATGGAAGCTTTGCAATACATAAAAAGTTTGTTTCCAGATTTCAACCCTTTAGATTCTCCATTTACAGCAGAATGGGATAGAGAAGGGAATTTGGTGGTTAAATTGAGTAATCAGGGAAATGCTGCAGAACATATATTGATTGATAAAGATGGGGTAATAAAAGTTGATAATTTACCAATTACCTTCAGAAAAGCTTTAGGTGCTGATTATGAATCCATGCTTATAAAAAATAATAATTATTTATCACAATTGAATGAAGCTAATGAACAAAATATGGAATTACTTAATGTAGTACAAGGATTGGAAGCGGTCACAAAAGTATATCCTATGGAGATTAGTCGATATGAACAAAAAGAAAAAGAAATACGTCAATTCGCTGAGAAACAAAAAATGGAAAAAACGGAAATGAAAAGTCTTTTTGATTCAACTGTTAAGCAGAATAAAGAATTAAAAATACATAAAGATAAACTTTTGAATGAAATTAATGTACACAAAGATGAAATAGATAAGTATAAGAAGGGGCAGTCAAATTTAACAATGTTAGAACGTGGTAAAGAAAGATTACAAGCCGAAGTTGATAAATTTAAAGAACTAGCAAGAAAGAGTATTATTTTAAACCAAGAACAAATAGCTGATCTGGAGGGTAAAAATGAAGAAATACTTAAAAATCTACCATTACGGGAACGTGTGAAGACTATCTTCAAAAAATATGGTTTTACAGTATTCGCAGTTGTGAGTGCTGTTGCCGTAGTAATTGGTGTTATAGTTTCTAATCTTTCTAAAGGTCTAACAACATTAGGTAAAGGCGTTGGTAATGGGTTGAAAGCTATTGGTAAGAAACTCGGTGAAATATTACCTGGAATGGTTGGAGCTATCGTGAGCTTTCTATTCAAAACGGCAGGTGAGGTTATTGGATTTTTAGGTAAGAATGCTTGGTTGTTGATAATGGCTGTGGTTCTATATTTTGTGGAAAGTGTAAAGAAGAGAAAGTAACAAATTTAAAGATATCATGTTGATCAGTAAAATACAATATGGATGACTACAATAAAATTTACGGCCCAGGCGGAAGCTCTATTTATCCACAATTACCAAATAATGGTGATCCAAATAATGGTGATCCAAATAATTTCAGACTACAAAAGTCGTGCGAAGTACTACAAAATCTTCAAAAGGAAATTAAACATTACGAGGATGTTAGGAAAAAGTATAATAGAGCGAGAGGAATATTTACAAAAATAAGTGTTTGTAGTGGGATATTTTCAGTTATCCTATCTGCAAGTGGACTTGGGACTTCCCTTACTGGTTTTGGTGCTGTTGTTGGTATACCATTAGGTGTTGTTGGGGGATTTTGTGGGGTAATATCGGTTGGATTCAGTTCTGCTTCTAAAAGACTTTTCAATAAAGTTAGTAAACATGAACAGACAGTTTCTCTAGCAAAAGCAAAAGTAAATACCATTCACGACTTGGTTTCAAAGGCCTTGAAAGATAATGCAATATCAGACCAAGAATTTTCGTTAATTTTATCAGAGGTGGACAAGTTTGAAAAACTAAAACTAGAAATCCGCCAAAAAACCATGAAAGATACAGAAAAAAACTTAAATATGAATCAGATAAGAACAGAGGTTCGAGAGGAAATATTAAAGGAACTGATCGAAGTGAGGGGAAGAACCGATCGAGAACACTGAAAATTTCATATGAGAGAACTGATGTGGGATTTAATTGTTTTGCTGGTGTTAGAAAAGAGGTTATTTAAAAAGCAAAATGTTATGAACAAAAAAAAATGTCATTATTCAATGATTTCAGAAATATGTACCCAAGGGCTGATATAAGCCATTTCACCTTTGTTCCTGATCAGTATGGTGGATATATTAAATGGCAAGTTGATGGAACAACAATAATGTCAAATGATGATCCTAGTGGAAAAACATGGACTGATGAAATATCACCTAATATGAAAAGAATTTTGTGGAAAGATTTAGGATTGGATGGTGATGAATCTAGTTCATTTCCTGAAAGTTTAACCATTACTAACCAAAGTTATCCTATACCGGCTGTTAATTTTGATGATTTTACAAGCGATATAACAAAAATGCTAACTTTATTAGATATATACGTTTCTAATAAGAAGAAATTCACAGGAAAAATGCGTAATGTTTTTACAAATCAAGTTGTAACATTCAAATCTGGAAAACAAAGTAGAAAATGGTTGAATGGTCCTGATATGAATTATTGGCCTCAGCAACTTAACTTTGCAGTTTGGTGTGCAACATCTGGTTGTGGGATAACCCCTTTTGAAAGTCTAAATTACCCTAAAGTAGTGAGTAGCTTCATTAAGTTTCATATATATTTCACAATAAGGAGAATATTATATGAATTAAGCCTTCCCCTACCTGATGAGCAACCTTTTGTGAAAAATAATAATCCATATAGTAAAGTTTCATATCAACGATTGTGCGCTGAATTTGGAATTGATAATAATTCAGACTTTAGATGGAAAGGTGGAAGAAATGGAGGATTGGGAGATATATTCCTTGATTATGGCGCAGGATATCGTGGAAAAGGAGGAGGATATCAAAATGTACATATTATAAGGAATTATGATGTTGAAGCAGATCAATGGTCTAGTGAAGGTAATAAATTCTCTGATGAAGGTGGAAAGAAGGAAAAGGGTAATCTAATCTCATTTATACGTAATGATGACTTTGCCGATTTCAAATATGCTTGGTTTATCCCAACAAGTGGACATGGGCTCACTAAAGCTGGACTTGGTAGATTGAATCGATCTGCTGAAGCTTTTGTTTACTGTATATTGGGGGCACAAGTTAACACTAGAAATTCAATTTATGGTAATGGCGGTGGTGCGATAGAGACTCAACAAGAATTCTTGGCTTTATTTGAAAGTAGTGTGATTGAGAATGATATTTCTAGTTCTATCCAAAGATATCAATTAGCTGTACAGGAAGCGAAATTAAGGCTTGATTTAGCTATTGCTCCTGGTGTGTGGTTGATGCCTAGTAATATGATAATCAATACTGAAAGCGTGACAGGTTTTAACAACAAACTTATGAAAGCGAGTAATGATATGAATTTTGGTGTGAATAATTCCCTAAACACTGAAGCAAAACAAGTTGGAATAAGTCATAATTTAGGATCTTCAAAGTTAAAGTTACCTCATATTCTCCTGGAAGGAAAAACTGAAACTAAGGTGTTAAAAACCTCAACGAAAACAGGCTCAGTTAAACAGGAAAATAATATCAGCTCTGCTGACCCCGGGGATATTGACTCAACGCAACATGAAAAGAATATATTAGCATTTATAATTGTAGCGGGTGGCTTAGCGTGGTATCTATTTCGGTAGTTCATGAGTATTTCACGTGATTATCATTATTTGTAAATTAGTGTTCACGTGTAGAACAATAGATTGCATACTTTTACGACATAGCAACAAGCAAAATGTAAAGCGGTTTTAAAGTTTGAAAGTAGATTTTATATTTACTTTTAAAAGGTCGGTTTCTAACGTCGCTCAGGAATGTGATTACGTCAATGCAAATTACGGCGTATCCGGTCCCGAGCAAATTCGGGCAGAGCCCGCCCCGCAAAGCGGAAGCTTGATTTAAAGATGAATATGAAGTAACCAGATCTAAAGACCAGCTTCGCTGAAAACAAATCGGTCTAAAGACCTCCCCACTACGTGGAAAATGTTGAGCATTACCATGTATGAGTCTGAAACAAGAATTTATTTAGATCCACCGCTGAAAAATGTCCGAGAGATACAACTCCTAGATTGTAATATAAAAACCAAAAGATTTATTAATTTCAAGGAACAGCAGATATTTTTCGATGAAAGGAATAATCAACCCATAATAACAATGCAATCCGGCACATATTTTTTGCGTGATATTCAATCGGTCTTTATTAAGTTTTATAGGGCAAATATAACATTAATTGAGGGTGATACTATTGACTATCTTTATTCAAATAATAACTTCAAAATTAAACTTACGAGAGGGCTACAAATTGGTTTTGGGCTGCCTGAAATAATAAATCCAAATAAATTATACTCCATAAATATTCAGATTAAGGAGCCGCTAAGACTTATGTGTAGTATAGTGGATAATAAGTTTTCATATATGAATAAAACCAAATATGGAGAACTTGTGAAACTCACGCCATCACAACTACTTGCAAACATACCCTCAAAGGATTATCCAGCAATTCCAGTTCAAAAATATGAGAGTGTCATAAATCATTTTGATTTAAGCATATTAGACAATGAATGGGAAAAACTCGATTTTAAGGGTACACCCATAACTTTTAGTTTAAGATTTGGATAAATTTCTTTTTTTTTTGTTATGTAACTATTATTTGAGTTATATAACATAATTAGTTTTAATTAATCTTCACCCCATAACTCTTCCAAAAACTTTAATTCCTCAATATCAAAGCACCAATCTAAATATCTACTTGGGTGCCATGCTGCTTTTATTATTTCATCGTGTAAACTTCTGAAAAATTTCTCTTTTTGATTTATTTTATATTCATTTAAAGATACACTTACACTTAATTTTTTAATAAAAAAATTTTTATCAAAGACATCAATACTACATTCCTCGTCGTGGTAAGCAAGATAAACACCATTTTTATAAAAATGATTAATTTCATTCCAGTTTACAATAAACAAACCATGGCATGGGCTAAAATCGTATTCATATTTATCCTCAAAAAAACAATAATTAGCAGCTTTTAAAATTTCTTTTACAAATTTATTAACACATATTCCACCAACGCCAAAATCTATGTACTTTTCAAATCCAATATAATGTGTAAAATCATAATTTTTATTATAATATTCCACATTAAAATTTATGTAATTAGGTAAAACATGGTTATATGTCAGCTTATCAAGAAAAAATTGCCTATTTTTTGATAAATTTTTTAGTAAATCTTCTTTTATTTCCTCCATAAAATCACAAATGATAAGTTTTTTATCATTAATATATTTAAGCTCAATTTTATTTATTTCCATCTTTTATTTTATTATTTTTGTTTTTAAATAACAAATTAATTAATTTTTTTTGTTATATAACTTAATTTTTTCATAACATTCTTTACAAAATGCCTTCTGTCTATTATGTTCACATATTTGAGATCCCCCACAATCCTTACAAAAATTTCTTTGTTTTCCATGAATACATATTCCTTTACCTTTACATTCTTTACAACGTGCTTTCTGTTTTTTATGCTCGCATATTTGTGATCCTCCACACTCTTTACAATACGTCCTTTGTTTTTTATGTTCACATATTTGTGATCCTCCACACTCTTTACAATAAGCTTTATTTCTATTATGTTCACATATTTGTGTTCCTCCACACTCTTTACATCTTGATTTCTGCCTTTTATGAATACAATAATAATGATACTTAATAGTTTTAAGTTCTGAAGTTGGTGTAGGAGTTTGTTTCTGAAGATTTCGCATCTCTTCCATAACTTCTGGAATATTACTCAACACTTCAATGAGTTGTTCTTTTCTAGTCAATTTATAAATTTTTTCAACACCGTGGTCTTTAGCCATTTGCTTTAATTCTCGAACTTTTTTCTTTTGTAACTCTTCCATTTTTTACTTTTATTATTTTTGTTTTTAAATAACAATTGAATTCATTTTTTTTTTTTTATTTCCCTATAAATTCTCTGATAAAATCTCTGATAAATCCTTGATAAAATTTTCCTCATTTTTTGTATCTTTTTTTTTTGTAAAATTTTTAATGAAATCTTTGGTAATATTTTTTTGTAAAATTTTTAATGAAATCTTTGGTAATATTTTTTTGTAATATTTTTAATGAAATCTTTGGTAATATTTTTTTGTAATATTTTTAATGAAATCTTTGGTAATATTTTTTTGTAATATTTTTTTATCTAATAATTTTTTATAATTGTCCCAGAACCCCCATATAATAACTACTGAAGGAACAGTCTCTTTGAAAATGAGACAACTTTTGTCTATATTGAAAAAAAAATTTTCATAATGACCAGTCATTACAAGAAAATCTTGCCCATTCAGCAGCCAATTAGAGCGTGCATACTATAGTAGCCATATAATAACAAGTTTTAACAAATGATGGCAAATTCATGTGTTGGATAATGCTACCGGAACCCATAAACAACTAGGCCTTAACAGCTGCTTAACTTACAGGAGGAGTTGCAAATCGGAAAACTCCTCTTGGCCAACAGGAAGTGACAAGAATATCCAATCCTTTAAAGTTTTCCTCATGGCTTCGAGCTTCTAATGACTTTGCATCATCCTCAGTAAAATGGCAACTTTCCTGAAAGGTTTGTATAACAACATGAATCAGCAAGCAGAATGCAAATGCAATGTACAGTCACTGCAATGTAACATAAACATAATGATTATACACAAAGAGTAATGTTCAAGAGTAAAGACAATTGGTTAAGGAAAAAGAAAATTTCAATAAGAGCTTATAAAATACAAACATGGTAAAGGGTTAGAAGAAGAATTGTTTTTATCAACTAACAATAATAATTATCATTAATATTATTATAATTATGATTTATCAAAGTGCATTATGATACCGGCAACACACCTCTGGAGCCTCAGACTTTTCTACTCCACTCAAATAAGCAATCTGCAACCCTGACCCTGTTTTTAGAATCCCTTTTCTACCTATGCAACAGAAAGTGCAAAAGTTATCAATAATAAAATATAAAATATTATACTAATATTAGAATAATGGACATAATTGTTAAATTTTCAATTTAAGGTGATTTAAGGTTTACAAATTCGTACCAAGGTAGGTGACATTTTCACAGAGCTCTCCTCCATTCTCAAGGGAAACAGATGAATAGTACTGCACCTGCTGCTTTTCTGTTGGTCCGAGGATGTAGGTTGCTATAGGAACTACAGTGAAATAAGTTCATTTAGTTTAACAGAAATCATCAGTGTTATTTTTAAAACTTTTTTTCAGTGTCATCACAATCTTGACTTTTGAAAAAAAAAAAAGAATGATAATCATTGTGCATGACGTAAAGAATCCAGCAACAAATATTAAAAGGATGCTTGGAACAAGGCCCCAAGTGACTATTGATCAACTGGTCTGTTCTCCATCCAATTATCCCTGGATTTGCTTGGAAATGAAGGGAGAATTTGAATCTAGATCAGGAGTCAATTAGCATTTTATCCCACACACTCCTTCAATTATATTATTGGTAAGTGGTGGGGGAGGATAGACAAATTGTACAGAGAAGTCCTTTGCCAAAGTTTAGGAATAGATAACCACAAAACCGTAACTCAACCAGAACAATACTTGATTCACTGACAAAACCAAAACCAAGCGAGAATACATGCGCCGACTTTAAGACCAATCAGTACACAGCATAAAGCATACCAGCATGTACATGCTCACGGTAAACATTTCCACTGAGTGGGCTTTGGGAATAACTACACTAAAGAAATGAGAGTGTAGTACAGTTTGAGACAAGTAGCTGTACACAGATACTGGCACTTGTTGCTGTCATTATGACGTAGTAGTCAGTGCTCGACCTTAACTTTTTAAATCCCTGGTCCTTGGACTAGTTGAACTGAAAATTTACTAGTCCTGAGTAAATCTGTGGTAGTCTTCTGTAGTCGGAACATTGCAAGGAACGCATGGAAACAGCGTTTACAAGGCGTATATTTTGTTTTCACCTTGTATTATTTTTTAAACATTACAAACTACAAAGTAGTTACTGGTCCTGTGACTAGTGGTTCTAAGTTCCTACTAGTCCAGAAGCATTTTGCACTAGTCCAGGACTAGTGGACTACCGCTAAGGTCGAGCACTGGTAGTAGTGGTAGTAGTACTAGTGATAGTGGTGGTAGTAATAGTCGTTGTAGTACTGGTGGCAGCAGCAGGGGCAGTAGTGGTAGTAGTATTGTTAAGTAAACTTTATACCTGTGCTACTTCCCGATAAGTATGTCTCCCAGTCTTTATTTGACTCTTCAGTTTGTCCAAAGAAACTTCCCACACACAACAACAGCTAGAATATCATAGGAATAGCACAGATTATAATAATTCACAGATGCTCTAACTGAAAAATAGTCAATTGCAAACAAACTTGATTTTATTACACCACTTGAACGGGTAAGTTTTACCATCATAAGACAAAAGAGGAAGTAATGTATTGAGCTCTCTTTTGGAGCAAATGACGGGAGACTAATGCTGGAAATGTTAGATTCTCTTATATAATTATTACTATGGTACAACTTAACGTAACACCCATTTTTTTTTTGTTCCAGTTCCTCACTACTGCAGTACCACTTCCTTTAGGAACGAACCCCTTCAACTTACATATAACCTGACTAATGGGCAGATGGAAACCTTTATTCAATATTAGCATGATTTTCACAATTAGAAATGAATTGATCTCTTTAATGACATATTAAATAAACAATAAAGTCACTTCAAAATATCTGCATGCAACAAATAATTAATTAAACCATTATACTATGATGTACCTCAAAGTCCTGGCTTTTCTTTAAGATGTTCCTAACTCTTCCATAAAGTACATTAAATTTACCACAAACATCACCACAGACCAAACTAAAGAAACAAATTTTAGATAGTTTAATAATAGGCCATTTTGCAGTTTTTGTCCTTAGGAACCTAGCCTTTGAATGGAAGCAAGGCTGGAGGTGACTTTGCTTAGTTACAAACCTCTCTACCTTTTATTGCAAATCATTTTTATCTCCAAATAAAGAACAGGAAGGTTTGTAACAAAACAAGGTCACCTCCAGTGTCACTTCTATTCAAAGGCCAGGGTACAACTGTAAAATAGTCTATCAGACTACGAAATAAATGTCACATCAAATCAAAATTCCTGGCTGGATTTGCAGCTCATCTCCGGTGTTTCCATATTAGCCAATACGGTATCGCAGAGGTCATGGGTTTGAATCCCGTTCAGGCCTGAGTTTTTTTTTTTTTTTTTCAGGCTTTAATTTCACAGCTGCTTAAGTTGTGTGCATAACTGTGATGATCAATTAATGTCAATACATATTAATCCGCAGTTCAAATATATGGTCTTTCATATATTCATTTGCACCATTCTTCTTCATCTCCGGGTATATTACGAACTAACAATATGACCAGCTCCCAGTTGGCTTGATTTCTAAGTTGGTAGAGCACTGCTACGGTATCGCAGAGGTCATGGGTTCGAATCCCGTTCAGGCCTGAGTTTTTTTTTTTTTTTTCAGGCTTTAATTTCACAGCTGCTTAAGTTGTGTGCATAACTGTGATGATCAATTAATGTTATTACATATTAATCCGCAGTTCAAATATATGGTCTTTCGTGTATTCACTTGCAACGTTATTATGCATGCTGAAGCTTAATTGAATAGGGTAATGCACATGAAACATCTTTGGCAAGATTTCCGCACAGGTCCCTACTTCATTATGAAGTAGGGACCTGCGCGGAAATCATTCCACATATTTTTTTCGACAGTTTAGCTTCAGTATGTGTATAACGGTGTGTGGGGTGATATGGAAATCTCGTCAAATTCCTCAAAGTCAAGTTGATTTCACTGGGAACACTTTGGCTATACTCACATTTTAATAGGCGCTGTCATCTTCGAATCAGCCAACGATCAAAGCCATAAAATATTACGTAGTAAAAACCTTTTTAGTTCAGTTTTGCCGCCATCTTGAATTACAGCCGCCTCGCTTCCAGCATTCAACAAAACTGCATGCTGGGAACAAAATTTATGAGACCACGTGGTTCTTCCTCTTTTTATCGGCAGCCATGGCGGAACAGGTAAGGATTGTCCTTTGAGTTTTTTCGTTTCAAAATCGTGCCTTTCCATAAAAAAGCACGCAAGATTTTCTCACCGAAAAGTTTTATTAATGTCTAGGTTTGCTTCCAAAGAAATAGTTATGTAAAAGACAATTAAATGTTCTTGTTTTACCCGCAAATACAGAAAGTTGTTTGACGTGTCGTTATCTCAAATTGAATTTTGAAAAATTTAAACTCAATAGAGAGCTTTTATGGTCCGAGATTTGGGCTAGATTTGGGTATCACCCCATGCCTCACTATACATGCAGTACCTAAATTGCTTAGGAAATACTCGTTTGATAATTTTGATAGTTTTGATAGTTTTCGAAATACAAAACAGTATGGTTACAGCATAGTGAAGTGTGGAGTGGCATGATCTTGTCCAGATTTGTACGAACCTTTGTTTGTTTTAAGTCCATCTCAAAACTCCCGATCACCCCTTATTGGTATCCGCAGCTTATAATGTCAATGATTATTAGGTGAGCCTTGTTCAAAAGTCGGGATATGTCTAGTAATACACTTGCACCCGCACTATATAATTCCTGAAATTTGCTTCATCTGGTTTTGGACAATTTATCGGTATTACGAGAAGTTGTTTATCACTCACCACTCTGAGTGAAAAGGGTTACAAGCAATTCACAGCAGGTTATTTAAATAGTAGAGTACAGTTGGTTGACCTCGGCTCTGGTTCAAGGACACCTGCGATAGTGCACTGAAGTGTGACCATGTCTTAGATCAATGGCTCTCAATGGAACATGACTATGGCGTCGGGGTAGGGATAGCCCTGAATAGCATATAAGAAAAGCTGCTGCTAAGTGATGGGTTTCTGGCTTAGCTAATGATCAAACTTCTCTCATTGCTTAGAAATACAAAAGATTAGCCCTGCAGAACAGAGCATTACTTGTGATCAGAGAGTAATCAGATCAGTGAGTAATCTGTTTTGAACTTTGTTTGTAGACTGAGAGAGCCTACCAGAAGCAGGCACCAATTTTCCAAAACAGAAAACGGGTTCTTGGTCAACCAAGCAAAAAGAAAGAACTGCGATTTGTACGAAATGTTGGTTTGGGATTCAAGACCCCAAAAGAGGTACAGTGTGCAATGTTGTTTGTGTTGAAAATTATGTTTGACAGTATGTCAGGGTTGTTTAAAAGATTTTCCAGTGTAGGAGAATGTGAAAGATTAGACAGCGCAGGGATGGGGTCTGTACTTTGTTCCTGAACGTCTGAAATGATCTTTCACACATTTAATCTTTCTTTTTCAGTTCACATATATATGAAATTATCACATATTCACGTTCATTCCAAACGATAAATTTCTTCTGTCTGCAGGCTCTTGAAGGCACATACATAGACAAAAAGTGCCCCTTTACAGGGAATGTCAGCATTCGTGGTCGAATTCTCACTGGCATTGTGGCTAGTATGAAAATGAAACGCACAATTGTCATCAGGCGGGACTACCTTCATCACATCAAGAAGTACAACAGATTTGAGAAGCGACACAAGAATCTGTCTGCTCACCTCTCCCCTTGTTTCAGGTTTGTAGACACAGTTGGACACACAAGGTTGTGATGCAGTGCGCAAAGCTGCTACCGTTTTTGGTCGCCATGGCGAGAAGAAAAGAAAATTGGCAACCAAAAATGTCAGGAAGGTCGCCAATTTTGGCGACCTATTTCCTGGCGATTGGATCTGTTTCAAATGATATCCAAAAATATCAAGTACTTTCAACCACAAAACTGTTCAGTTCTTCTTTCGTCATTTCCGACTCTGTAAAGACTTAAGGAAACATACTGTTTCAGGTTCGCCAGGCTATTCACTTATGCAGCAGCCAATTTGATACAATATGGTCAGCGGTTTCCCCTCATGTAGATATGGCACAATGTGTATCAGGGAAGCTAAAACTGTGATACCTTGAATATGTCATTTCATGCTTCTTGAATTCTTTATAAATTTTATAGCCATACCGCAAAGATTCCTGTAGTAGCCACACTTTTTAAGTTTTGGGGCAAACATCTCGGGTGCAGCTTATACATTTTACATTTTGTGGTTCAATTTTTTCAGTGGTTTAAATTATATTTTCCTTGATTTTGGGTATGGTAATGTGTGATAATGAGTTTGAAACAAAGGGAAATAAATTTAAACCAAGGATAAAATTGAACCACAACATACATGAGACCATTGTTTTCAGAGGGTGTAAACTGGCTCGTAGGGGTCACAAATTTAAGTTGTCCGTCACTACTTTCACACCGTGTTTGTCCATGGGGTTGTTAAACTATCGTTTAGTAACAAGTTTTTCGTTAATCGATGGCTTCCATACATTTTTATAAACACGATAAGTGGTTAGTAAGTGCTGTATCACCAACAATTTGGATGGCACAGAAGATGAAGAAATCTGGTAAGAGGAGTCCAGATCAACTTCTGTACCCTTGTCAAATGACTGCATGGTTCTCCCGTGCTTTATTTTTGTTCAAATTCCATCATTTATTTCAACTGTGGGCTTAATCAATGAATGCAAGTGTTGTCAGTCACATGGTATAGGGAATTCGATTAAAGAGAAGTGTTTATGAGGTATTTTCAGAGTTGATTAGCTTATTGTCACTGCAAATACACATTACATTTCATCAAGTTTGTTGCAAACCCGGGATTGTGATCATCTGCAAACAAACAACTTCTTTTGCAAGAGTGCTTTTTAGTTCTTATTTTTTTCCAAAATCATGCTGGAAAGTTGGGGTGTGGCGTATACACAGGTGCGGCTTATAAATGAGTCTTTATGGTACCCTGGAAGAAGTTACAAGGCCCACATGCAATTTTGTGACTGTTTGTGAGATTGTTATTTGGTTTAATCCTAGCATTCATTCTTGTTGCATCTCTTAAATATTGGGGTTGTTTAAACCCTTTTTTAAAGTTAGGGTTCTTCAAGACTTATGAAGCTTTGTATTTCTCTCAGGGATGTTTCTCTTGGTGATGTGGTCACAGTTGGGCAGTGCCGTCCACTCAGCAAAACAGTGCGTTTTAATGTTCTTAAGGTCAGCAAAGGCAAGGGAAGCAAGGACAAAAAACAGTTTGAAAAATTCTAAATCTGCTGTCAGTCTGCTTCTGCAAATAAAAATGTTCTAATCATCAACTTGAGTTACTGTTAGAATACATTGTTGAAGTTGCCAAGTGGCTCTGACTTTCTCTGCATTGTAATCTGCAAGTGCATAGTAGGTGATGTTTTGTCACTTAGAATCCATTTTGTATGCAATATTGAATGCAAGCTGGGTATATGTTAAATGTTTAACAAAAATCCCACATTCAAAAGGTTCTACTAAAACAAAACAAATGCTTTTTAAGGAATGGGTTGTTGTTCATTGTGGAAAATGTGATAATACAAGTTCTTCTGTCACACAATGTAGTCACTGGATGTTGATAGCAATCATTACATTGTGTGACAGAAAAAGAATTTATATTATCAAAACAAATGCTTGTTCCCAGACCTGATAATTGTGCTTGCCAGTTTCGCTTCTTGTGAAATATTAACAAACTGCAAATCCCATTCAGGCCTGAGTTTTTTTTTTTCAGGCTTTAATTTCACAGCTGCTTAAGTTGTGTACATAACTGCGATGATCAGTTAATGTCATTACATATTGCTACGCAGTTCAGATATATGGTCTTTCGTATATTCATTTGAATCAAACTATTAGTACGCAACAAAGGTACTCTATGAGGTTGTCAGCTGTGGAATATTTAATTCTATCACTGGAAAAGTATAAACTATTTTCTCATCTTCAACTTTGGGTTAACACTTTAAAATTTCCTTACAGTTTGTCATTAATCTTTTTGATGAAGAGGATTTAGGCAATATTTTTTAAAACTTTTTTTCTTTTTATATTTTTCTACAATTCATAATGTGTTATGAATACCGGTAGCTTTTAGTAATGGAAATTTGGAATTAAATCTTTCTTAGTATATCTTGCAGGGTGTTCATTAGGCATCGGAGATCAGAGAATTCTCTGGCTACTGCAAAGAATTCTCCAGTCAAATTTAGATGGCCTGAGCTAGTTTTAAATTCAGACATGCAGCGCTTTCAGAATTTTCTCCTGTTACTTTATACAATTCTCCTGCTGCTGCAATTCTTATCAAAAACCCTGATCTTGTGAAAATTAAGGTGCTTCTTATGCTCAGTTGTTTGATTATATCACCAAAATGACCCTGGTTTATCAAAGTTATTTTTATATGGCAACAAAGAACACAGCACAAATACAATGTAAGCTTATTTCAAATTTTAATCATTTCTAGCTTGTAAAAAATCATTTGCCATTTTCATGCAAACCCACTAAAAATAAGAGCTTGGGTCTGTTTGCTATATTAAACTAAAGAGACTTGTTTACAGGTGGAAATGACAATTTGTGTTAAAACAATACTTTATGAAGTGAGTTACTGAAAAATCTTGTTCTCCACACAGTTAAAAAGCAATAGTCAAACCTTGATTTTCTGAATTGTTGGAACTTTGCAAAATGTCAAGATAATTAAAAAATGAATATTTATGAATGGAAATGTAAACAACAAATAAACAAAACACTATAAGATTATGAACTTGAGATTTCCATGGGGTGATATTTGAGGAGGCCGAATAACCTAACTGTTTTAGTAAAAATCATAAGTGAATTGTGTCAATGGAAAAAAAAATCTTGCTGCGAAACTTTGCTAAAATGCATAGACATCAGCATTTTTAACAGGATCTTTAACCAAGTGCTGTCTAAAGGATGATAATCTGCAGTAGCTTGGCCAATCAGATTGCAGCATTCATGGTTCATACAGACCTGAGACCTTTTTTTTCAAGTACTTTTCAAGGACAAATCACATTTTTTCAAGGACTTATTTTCCACTCAATTTGACTCCATGACACCGAAAAACTTACAAGACCGATTATTATTGTAGGGGGGTACAGGTTATTACATACCTCTTATTAATCAAGTTTGAGGTCCGTACTGTAAAATACGGACCGAGTTTTTTCCCGTCGATTTATGGCCCAGGCGCGAAGCGCGTGGGCCATAAATCGACGGGAAAAAAAACGAGGATCCGTATTTTACAGTACGGACCGAGAAAACGAGGTTAATAAGATATTTATTATATCTCTGGAGTCATTTTGGCGACCAAAACAAACTTTAGCGGGCCGTACAGTGAAGTATGGCCCGCTAAATTGACCAATCACAGCGCGCGTACTAACTGAGAGATATAATAAAATGCCTTATCCCTGGAAGGCACGGTTCCTAAGGTACATCAAATAACAGCAATGAACTACACCAGACTTAAAACAGTTTCACGCGATGCTTCACGCTAAAAATTGCGTATTGCTGAGCTTTCAAAGTTTTCTGTGCGCAAGACAAGGTTGCGTTAACAAAGTTTTATTTATTCAAGGACCTTTCGATAAGATTCAAGGAATTCTGGAGAAAATTCAAGGACTTGAGCAAATTTTTCACTTTTCAAGGACTTTTCAAGGGGTTGATGCTTTTTCAAGGACTATTCAAGGCCCGTGCAAACCATGGCATTTGCATTAATATACTGGTACATTTTTACTACTAGTGAATAGGTCATACTTGATTATAGAGGGGCTATGTCTGATTATTTTTTAACTTGTCTAAAAAACAAAGCTTTCACAATCATCCCACTCAAAAGTGCAAAGAAAGGTTTTGCCTTACTAATGCAGAATATTTTATGACAAGAATGGGACCAGAGAAACTAGATAATTGATGTCCTTTGACAATGGAAGTTTGACTGTTAGTGCTGGATATATGCAACAATTGATTCTCCTTCATCTGTTAGGTCAGCTTGTCAGTGGAATCTTTGTGTCTATAATAATAACCCAATCACTATCTGAAGTATTTAGATGCCATAATACACTCCTTACAATATTCAGTATGTTGTCAAACAATGAAATGACTGCAATTAAACAAAATATCAGATGTTAGTGTAAATCGTACTAATTTAAAAACATCTGCACTTTTTAGCATCCCCAAAATTTGCATTCATTTCACACTTGGTATGTATATCAGACCAGAAGGGAAACCTGACTCTCAATATCGTCTGTAACAAAGAAAGGAAATACCTCACCACCGAAACCAGACAGCATGTTTTTATCTTTTGTATCCTGGCTACATATACAGAGTTCGTGCTTTTTACAGTCCAAGTACAATTCAAACACAGAAGTGCTATGGCTAGCTATGGCACTTGAATGTTTTGAATGACTTTGACCACAATTGGATGGCTGGCACATTGTTCCATCTCTCCACATCCACTTGTTATGTTGATCGGAAAAAAAGTTACTATTTTGGCCGTAGGTGTCAGAAATAATCCCACAGGTAAAGGAACAGTGCGTGGGAATAGGTTTCACTTTCCACATGTGATAACCAGCACAAAGTCCAACAGAACCCCTAATTACTGTTGATTGTCTGGTACTTTTGGCAGTCATGTTGTCATTAGAGAACACTGGTTCAGACAAGCTAGCAGAGTTGGTTAGGTTCCATTTCTCAACGTTCCAGGTAAATACTGCACCTTGCAGGTGATTTCCTCTCAACTTCACTGACAAGAGGTACTGGCCCTCTGTTTGAGGAGTGTAAGTAAATGTGTAGTAACCATTCCCTAGATCATTCACATACAAAGAAATGGTTTTATCAGGATTCACTGCAGGGGTGACAATTTCAACAGTAAAAACATCTCCTCCATCATACTGTTTTATCCCATTGCTATCCTTGGCTGTTATTGTGAACTTGACTGGTTGTCTCCAGAGAGTATTATACATGATACCTTCATCTCCATTGTCCATGGTGAGGGTTGAATTTCTTGGGCAGGCTTGTGTGTCTGAAATAAAGCCAAATGTGGTCAAATCTGCCGAAATTTCAACCAATTTGCCATTAGTTTTGAATCGAATGACATGATCTTTACATGGCTTTAACTGCCATGTGACTGCATTCAGTCTCTTTAACTGCTCTTCAATCTGATTCTTCAATACCAACATCTGGACTTGATCTCCATCATTTAACATTTTCTCTGTAAACTCAATGCTGCTTCTGAGACTAGCAAGAGCAAGTTCCAACTCACTTTGCTGTGCTTCTAAAGCTTCCACCTTACTTCCTTTTAACTTGGCAATGTCACCAACCATTGTCTGACGTCGAGATTCAAGGACACTTATCAACTTGTCAAAACCGTAACTCACTTCCTCTAACGCCTTTTTCTCAGTGGATTCAACCATTTGTTTCACTTCTGTCACACTCTTGATGGCATCTTTCAAAATGGGCTCTTTTGCCTTTGTCTCTTCCAAATGCTTCAAAACTTCTTCCTCAGCTTTAGTGTAGGCATCCCTTGCATGCACATATTTGTGACACTGATGTGCCTCCAGTGGACACTCGCTGCATATCAGAGTTGCACAATTTTCACAGTAGTACCTCAAGTCCTCTTTAGCGTGCACCTTGCAGAAAACTGTCTCAACAGCAGCAATTGGTCCTGCCTTGCAAATTTCATCCAAAGACAACAGGGTGTGTGATTTGGTTTCACGCCCTCGCTTATGTGTCACTACACATACTTCACAAAAAAACTTATTACATGTTGTGCATCGAACAACTGGAGGGTCATCATCACAATTAGAACAGCCAATTTTCCGAACCACTGAAGGATCTCCCTGAAGAGCCATAAGAGAGAACAGGTTGTTAATGAAGAAATTGGCTGGCAAATTATCAATCTGGCCACCTGAAATCTGCAAGAAGAAAAAAAAAAGTCCTTAGAAGCATACTTTCAGTAGCCTATTTGTTTGATTAACAAACATAAGTCCTGTGTGATTTCAAGAAACAAGTCAACTCTTGTTAGTAACTTATTAAGTCCCTATAAATTTCAAGAGGTTCCAGAAGTCAAAACCATGTAGTACTACACAATTTTTTGTTTGCCACTGTTAATAAATTATTTGTCCTAACTTGCATTAACAATTTTTTCCTTTGTACGTTATTGCTTGGCAATCAACAATGACATGGTGAAGAGAAGTACTTAGCATAATTTGACCATGACTGTGGGTACAATATGTCGTAGGTAAAATCTGAGATCAGATTAATTACCAGTATTCAACCTTGGTTGAATCGATGAGCACACAACATCTGAGCAAAATAGAAAAAATGGTAGAGAAGGGCCTGGTACCTTTAATATTAATATTCCATGCCAAGTGAATCTGGAACCAAATGTTAATACTAATACAAAGCAATGTAGGTGAGTTTACATTGTTATCCTGTGTAGTGTAGTGGTTAAGACAGTGGACTGACAATCTGGAGAGTGTGAGTTCAAAGCTGGGTGAGTTCAAATAAAGTTCTTTGTTACAGTGTGATTTGTTGAGTGTGTCAATAAACCAAGTTCGGCAAATAGAACAAGGAGTTTTATTGTTACAGCAACGTTGCATCAAACAGCCATGTTGAAAAAACACAAGTCAAAACTGAACATGAACCCTGACCCTGAGCACATGGTCAGGCTAAGCCCTGATTGGCTTAATTTTGTCAACTGATATATCGTCACAGAATGTGTAACAAGGTAATAAAATAAGATGACATAAAGAGTAGGGGGGGAGTGAGAGGACAGGGGGAATAGTGGGTAGATGGCGGAGACAAGAAAGCATATGCAAGAAAAAGAGAAAATGCTTTCGTTTTTTGTTAACATTTTACCAAGATAAAACATGGCTCAACAATTCAACCTACACTGGTTGTATATTGGTTTAATCTGATCTCAGATTTTACCTTCAATATTCATACCTTGGTCTCATGGTGGCATGTAGGGCAAACCACTTTCCACTCCACCTCTCCCTCCCCCTCAGCCTGCTGCTGGGTTAGAAGCCCTTCTATGCATCTCTTACAGAAGTAATGCAGACAGGATAGTACTTTGGGATCCTTATACTGCTCTGAACAGATGCTGCATGTGGTACATTCTTGATCTTTTTGGGTAACCGATGCTGCCATATGTATACCTAAGGAAAAGAGACAGGAAAACTCCTGCAGCTGAATGGCTATTCTTGTTGCAAAAATAATTACATTGCCAAGATGACAATAACTTCATGCCTAGCTGATGTTCTTACTGGAGATGGAGTTGGCAAGTATAAAGGAACCATAGATTTTGTCTCCTTACCGAAAGTATATGACATAACAAGGGCATACTTTCTATATATATGTTTCTGTTCTGCGACTAGACTTTTCCATTGACTGGAATACACTGGAAATCTTTGGTTGGTTGTCCTCAAAAGCAATCAAAGCATGCAAAGCTCTTATGACTAATCCTGGTAAATTGTTCACCGCTCATAACATTCCAGAGTCTCGCACGACGATCGATCGTAAAATATACCAAAATAAACAGTAGCGTATGAAATACGGCTTTGTGCTTACCTCTTTGCACTCAAAGTTTATATGAAACAACAGCAGTTAACTGAGATGCTGCCGAAACCCGGAAGTGGAAGGCGTATCACTCCGATCAGCTTCTAGACGGAACTGGTCACATGATCAATTATGGTATCGGGTAGCGTCTCGTCCCGTTCCTCTCTCCGCCCTCACAAGCACGTGCACGCACGCACATGCACATACAAAAATTTAATAAATTAATTTATTAACAATATAAAATAGACAGAAAGAGGAAACAAAAGCGTGTACGGCAAAAGCAGGCTCCATGCTTCAGATTCAGAAAGTTGTCAAGGACCAAGACTCATCCATACTGTCTGGAGAACTACTATGTAAGCGTGTTTATAAGTTGATTTTTAGCTTATTTTAAATTTTGACTGGAAAATCTTTGTTCTTTTTTTAGCTTATGGGTTATTTTTAAATTTTATCAGAAAAAAAGCATATATTTTTTTAGCTTACAGGTTATTTTTAAATTTGTCAGAAAAATCTTTGTCCTTTTTTAGCTTATGGGTTATTGTAAATTTGACAGAAAAAGCAAATATTTTTTTAGCTTACAGGTTATTTTTAAATTTGAAAGTAGCTTAAATTTATAAGTTCATTTTCTTTTTTTATCAGAGATTATAAAATAAAAATGATATTTAAAGTTTAGAAAAATACTCATAGAAGAGTAATTATGGATAAATTAAATGTTCATCAATTAAAGAAAATAGCCAAGGAAAATGGTGTTATAAACACCAACTTAATGGTTAGATCTCAACTTATCGAGGCTTTGAATAATATACCGGGTTTAAGAATTAACGTGTCAGAAATACTTACTGATAGACAATTAAAAACGGTAGCAAGAGATTTTGGTATTAAAGATTATAAAAGCATGACCAGAAATCAACTCAATAAAGTTTTAGGTAATAGATCAGAACTTATAATTGAAATCCCGTCAATTAAAACGCATGAAACAGAAGAGGAAAGAAATTATGAAAAAGAAGGTGCAAAACCTAAAAGGAAAAGAAAACTCGCACCTACTTTTATAAAACCCAAAAAACGATTAAAACAAAATTTTAATTGGGGAAATTATTCATTTAGGGTAATGAATAAAGACGAGTTTTCCAAAAAGCTTGAAGAATTAACAAATGAAAACATCATAAAAATTAATAATAGGCAAACTAAAACAAAAAGAAAGGTAACTATATCTGATAGTGTGAGAGATGAATTGGAGGAAAAAACTAAAAAGAAAAGAACAATAGTCCTTAAAATATTTTCAATAATCCAAAATGAAGACGACCCCCCAATTCGTAATACCGAAGGAATAAATGGAAATATCATTAGATTTAGGAGGAATCTAAATAATGATTTGTCAGAAATAATTTATAATGAGTTGGAACCTCAAATAGAAATGGGGGTAAGAATTGTTTTCAGTTTTACTGCTTTGATTCAAAGAGGAAATGGGGAAATAGCTTATCACGTACACACATTTAGAAGTGGAGGAACTTTTAACTCCCTTTCAGAAATAAAAGATTATATAGAAAGGTGTGAGGGTGAGAGATTGAGTTTAGAAGGAGCTGCTTGGATTAGAGCATATTTACCCCCAGAAAAGAAAATTAATAAACCAGGTGTTAATGAGGGTGGAGTTGAGTTTAGAGAAGTACAAATAAAAGTTATTAACACTAGACAACCTTTAGTTGGGTGTGGAAGATTACCTGATGAATTACGAAAGAAAAGATGTATTTACTCCGTAGATGATAAAGACGATAATCTATGTGTATGGAGGTGTTTAGCTATTCTCATTAATATTATTGCTGGTAAACAAAATCCTGAAAAACGCATAGAGAAAGAAGCTCTAAATTTAGCTAAAACTTTTTATGGCAACAAAAAACTAAAAAAAGCAGATGTTAGATCAACAAAATTAGTTGATTTTGAGAAAATTTCAAAAGTTTTTTCCATAAATATCCGGGCTTATGAGCAGAAAAATATAACAAATTTTAAAGTTTGGAAACTGGTGTTTGGAAAAAACAATTTCAAAGACAATTTACCAACTTTAAATTTAGGTCTTTATAATAATCATGGTTTTTTCATTAATAATCTTAACCTTCTTGCTGAAAACTGGGTATGCCAAGGATGTAAACAAAACTTTACCAGACATGAAGATTTAAAAAGGCATTTTACTAATGAAACATGCACAGGAGGAAAGACAAAAATATTATGCACAGGAGAAAAGATAAAACATATCAGGAATGAATCTGACAATGTTTTTTATGGGGGTAAAATCCAATTTAGTTATAAAGCGTGTAGGTGGATAGAAAACCAATCTAAAATTATAGGTAAACATATTCATCATGGGCTTTGTGGTCATGGTGGTGAAAGGTGTTATAGGGATGAAAGGGGGAATGAGATTTTGTTTGATGGATACGAACCTGAGACAAATACTGTTTTTGAGTTTTATGGTTGTAAATGGCATGGGTGTCCGTGTTCAACAACCGACAAAATTAAATATAATGAAACTATTGAAAGAGAAAAGATGATAAAAAGTTTGGGTTATAATCTAGTATCAATTTGGGAGTGTGAAAATCCTGAATTACTAAATATATGGTTCAAAAAGAAATTTTTTCCATATCCATATAATATTATTTTCGATTTTGAGTCAATATTACAAAAAGAAGATAAACATATTACTGATGATTTAAGTTTTACAAATATACACATTCCAGTTAGTGTTGCAATAATCGATAATTTAACAAATAAACGCGTTTTTCTTTACAACCAAAACCCTGATGAGCTTATAAAAGAATTCGTTGAAAAATTGGAGGAAATAAGAAAAATCATAGTTGAAAAAGTTAAAGAAGTATATCCGATGCCCGAACAAGATTCTTTACAAAAACATGTTTTAGAAAAATATGAGGAATGGTGTAATCAAGTACCTGTTTTTGGGTTTAATAGTGGAAAATATGATATCAATTTGATTAAAAGACATTTTATAAAACACATGACTGATAAAACTAAGGAGATTTTTATTGCAAAGAAACAGAATAGGTATATGTTTTTATCAACACCGCATTTCAAATTCTTGGATATAATGTCTTACCTTGCACCTGGAATTTCTTTTGATAAGTGGTGTAAAGCAAACAACTGTGAAGCCAAAAAACTTGTACTTCCTTATGAATTTTTGGATAGTTATGATAAGCTTTCTCACGTTGGACCGGTGAAACATGAAGACTTTTACTCTAGTTTGAAAAAGAAAAACATTTCCAAAGAAGAATATGAAGAATATTTGATTGAATTTAAAAAGAGGGGTTGTGTTACAATGTTAGACTGGTTGAAAGAGTATAATTTAAACGATGTTACACCTTTTTTAGAAGCTTTAGAAAAAACAAGGCGTTTATATTATCCAGACGAAATTGATATATTAAAAGATGCTGTTTCTATCCCAGGTGTATCAATGAGGGCTGTTCTAAATAAATATCAAAAAATGAAGAAGAAAGGTGATCCTGAATTGTACGCCCCAGGACAATACTGTATTCATAGTTGTTGTAATAACAAGATTTGCAAAAAATGCTACAAAATAAAGAAAGATTGTAAAATATGCGACAAAAACAAGATTTATAAATTATTGAAAACGGGTATGGTTGGAGGCCCTAGTATTGTATTTATGAGATATGCGGAGGCAGAAAAAACAATGATTCGCTCTCATAAATATAAAAACCCGAAAAAATGTGTGCGAATTAAGGGGTTTGATGCAAATGGTTTATATCTATACTGTGCTGGACAAGAAATGCCATGCGGTAAAGAAGAATGTATTGAGGTTGAAAATCCATCAGATCTTGAATTTATTAAGAAAATTTGTAAAGAGATTCTTGATGGTAATCTTTTCGGATTTTGTCAAGTTGATATCCATACCCCTGATCACCTAAAAGAAAAGTTTGAAGAGTTCTCACCTCTATTTATTGTAGATGTCGTTCCTGAATATTTAATACCAGAGCACATGAAAGAATATCAAAAAGCTACAGGAAGAAAACATCTAAAAGACAATAAAAAATTGCTTGGTGTTACAAAGGCAAAAAAGATATTGTTATATACACCTATGATAAAATGGTATCTTAATCATGGTTTGGAGATTACGGCTATTCATAATATTTTAAAGTATGAATCGGGAAGGCCCTTTGAATGGTTTCCAAAAGAGGTGGCAGACGCAAGAAGAGATGGAGATATTGAGGTTTTGTTGGAAAAACTAAGTAAAGCCTTTGAAGAAGATAAAATTACTGATGTAGTAAAAATTACTAATGAATTAAACCAATTTCCTGATATATTTAAAGTTATTGAAGAAAATAAAGACATTAAAGTATTGATTGAAAAACTAAAACAAAAGTATAAAGGTTGTAAAGAATTAGCGGACACGAATAAACTTAAGGGAAATTCTTTTTATGGGAAAATGATAGAAGATAAAGAAAAACATAATATTACAAGGTATACAAAGGATGAGGAAGAGGTTGAAAAAGCCTTAAGATCTGCGTTCTTTGAAGATCTTAATGAAATAAATGACACATATGAAATAGTAAAACGAAAAAGATTAATAAAAATAGACAGACCCTATCAATGCGGCATCGCGGTGTATCAGCTAGCAAAATTAAGAATGTTGGAATTCTATTACGATTTTCTAGATAAATATGTAGATAGAAAGGATTTTGAGTTGATACAAATGGATACTGATTCTAAGTACATGGCAATTTCAGATGAAAATTTGGATGATATTATAAAACCTGAAATGAGAAAAGAATACTTTAATGGTGGAAAAGAAAAATTCCTATCAACTTCTAAATATCATGACAAGACTCCGGGTTTGTTCAAAAAAGAGTTTGATGGTATACGAATGATTGCACTTTCTTCAAAATGTTATTACGCGGAGGATGAGAAAGGAAAAGCAAAGTATAGTTGTAAAGGCACAATTCATAGACAAAACGAAATAAACTGGAATGTTTACTGGGCGGCTTTAAAAGGGGCAAATGATATGGCACAAAATACAGGATTTAGAGTTAATGATAATCAAATTGTGACATATACACAAAATAAAAAAGCATTTAATGCATATTATGATAAAAGATGGGTTTATGAGGATGGAATTCACACAAAACCATTATATTAGATCATTTCAAAACAGAATTAGGAGGTAACTCTGTATCATAAGGAATAACTTGTAACTCTTCCCTTACAAAACCTCGTCTTGGGCCATCTTGTAAAAAGTATAAAACCGGCTGATTAGGAGAAACTCTACTTCCAGAAATATAATAAACTTTTATACTCCAAATAGGATCTGTGGCTCTTCTTCTTTCACCACCTTCAAGTTCGCCCGGAGATAATAAATATCTAACCCTAACCTCGATTGGTAGTCTAACCTCATCAAGGCCAACAACTCGTTGGTAATTTTTAGGTCTAATATCAAACTCTTTCATTTTTATGGCCTCATCAGGCTCTTTACCAGTTATTCTCGTTTTTGTATTATTCAAAGTTTTTAGAATAGCTGGTAATCTTTTCGCCCATACTCTAGATCGCCCATCACTAATCATTTCCTGCGCATATTGATGACTAAATAATCTTTCTCCCAATATTTTGTTTGCGTTTTCCACAAATGCTTGGGCTCTATGATTACCAGCTTCACTTCTTTGTATTCTTACATTATGGTAATTCATGAGTTTACCAACTTCACCCATAAATTCTTTTCCAGGATCAACCATTAATGTTTTAGGATATTTCAATCTTCTAGAATATATTTTTGTAAAAGCTTCTGATATCTCTCGACTTTCTTTTGAAGTTAATGGCTCCGCATCTTTATATCTCGAGGCGATATCAACCACAACTAACACATATTTATATGTTTTTCTTCCAACTCTATCATGAGGTAAAAATAATAAATCTGCTTGGTGAATCTGATTGGGTTTATCCACCGTCCAATGTGGTCTAGGTATATACTTTGGAGCTGGAAGATAGATTTGCCATATTGCCTGTTTCTGCAACCATTGTTTTGCCTCATTTTCACTTACTTTAGCCTTCTCAGCTAATTTAGGAATCGCGGAATATCCTTTCCAATACCCTTCAGCCGAATAGTATATTTTTGTAAAGGTAGAACTCATTTAAAGGTTAGCCAAAGTATCTTATAAATCAAGTATGACGTCTGAAAAAATTAATCCAAACAGAATTCCAAGAGAACCCTTTGGTTTGAAGGCAGAATCAACATTAAATCGAATTACTCTAAACCCATCCTCGGCCAGCCCTGGTGAAACATTATATATAAATATTCCTAAACTTTCTGAGAATTTAGTGATTGTACCTGGAAGTGTATCTCTTCTATTTGATTTAGATGTTGAGGGTCATGAAAATAATACGGTTGTTAATAATTTAGGAAGTAATCTTGTATCCAGACTAAAAGTTCTTTTTGGTGGCGAAACATTACAAGATACCCAAAGATATGATCTATTTCAAACATATCATGATTTATTTTTATCAAAAGAAGATAGAAAAGATAGATTAAAACAAGGAATTTCTTCAGAAAATATTAGAAAACTTAGAACAAATGCGGGTAACAAGGATGATTCTGATTCAAAACAAGTAGTTCTTGCTGTAGTTCATAATACAAAGTATAGAATACCAATAAATCACCCCATTTTAAAAGATCATGGAGTTTTTTATCCAAAAGCATTAGAAAATCATTTAATATTTGAGATTACATTAGCCCCAGTTTATGATATTGTTGTTTATTCTGATACAACTAAAACACCAAAATATTCAATAAAAAACTTAGAGTTAGAATATTCATCAATTTCAAGCGAATACTTAGCTAAAGAAGCTAAATCAACTTATCAAATAGGTAAAGGATTCTTTTATGAAAATGTTACTTTACACAAAACTTTTACATTTAAAACGGGAAGCGATGAAGTTATTAATCAACATGTTAATTTACCTAGAAGATCAATGAGTGGAATATTATTTTTGTTTACTGCTCCATATGCCGGTGGTGCAAGAGATTCTGAAAATTTTTTCTATCCAGGAATAACTTCTGTTAATATTGATGCTGATGGTGTGCCAAATAGAATATACTCTAGGGGTATGATTATATCAGATCTTTGGGAATCTGTGAAAAAACGCTACCAAAAAATAGGAGAGCATAATTTAGAAGAAGGGGATTTTTATACAAATAAGTTTGCTCTTTGGCTTGATACTAGAACTCACCCAGATAATAATATTCATGGTGGAGGACTAGCTCTAAATAATACACATGATGGAGTAAAAATAGAAATTAAAAGGAAAAAAAGTGGCTCATCAAGCTCAGTAGTAATAACTTGTCATATGTTTGTTGTGGCTGATGCAATGATGGAAATAATGAATTCAAGTTTGAAATCAATTAAGTACTGAGAATCTAAAAACATAATGTTATGATACAAAAATCATGGAAGATTTACGAGATAAAATACCATTCCATTGTATTATAACAGGACCAACAAATTGTGGGAAAACAAAGTACCTAATTGAACAGCTCCGCGGTCCATTTCGAAAAGTTTTTGAATATATTGTTTTAATTTGTCCAACTGATGATATGTTAAGGGGGTTCTGGCACATTTTCATTACGATTTCATTACGATTTCATTACTAAGCGTGGTGCTAGCACAATTTGATGATCTGTGTATGAAATCGTAATGAAAATATGCCAAAGCCTCCTTACATATCATACCAAGCCTGTGCAAAGTCTCGGCCAAGCCTCCGTAGTCAAGATGGGCCGACAGGCGGAGTGAGCTGCGCGAGCGGAGGGCGACTCCGCCCCAGAGGCAAAAGTCTATGCAAAGTCTCGGACAAGCGGGCGGGTACACCTCCGCGAAATTGTGGTGATGGTAGGGGATCTGGCACATTTGATGAAACCGATACTAAGCCTATGTGAAACCCTCCCCAGAAATTTGATGATGAGGATCTGGCACATTCGAAAAAAATGATTTTCAAAAGAAATAAAATACCTATTTAAAAAGAAGAATCATTACACAAAATGGAACAAGAATTACGGAGATTAAATGTGCCGCAACTAAAATTTATTGCAAAAGAGTTGAAAATTAATGGAAGGTCTAGAATGTTTAAAGATAATTTAATTAATGAGTTGGAAAAATTTACAGATGTGGATATTGATGAGTTAATTACAAAAGCTATTTTAATGTATAATTACCCCTGCGTACATGGAATTAAAAAATATTTTTGTAAAGAATGTGGGGGATCACAAATATGTACTCATGGGAAAATAAAGTACCAATGTAAAGAATGCGGCGGATCGCAAATATGCATTCACAGGAAAAGAAAATCTTACTGTGTATTATGTGATGGGTCACAAATATGTTTTCACAATCACCAAAAAAGTTTTTGTAAAGAATGCGGTGGATCACAAATATGTGTTCATAATAAACAAAAATATTTTTGCAAAGAATGTTGAACATTATGTTATGAAACCCCTATTTTGGTTTCATAACAGAAGAACTTAACGAAATAGATGTTTTTAAAAATGAATTTTAATTTAAAAGATAAAATATAAAATAAAAGATGGAAGGTTTGATAAGTCAAGAATATATTGAAAATAGAATTATTACTATTTCTTATTCTAATGAAAAAGAGCTGGAAATCAGCGATTTCATTGAATCAATGAATAAGGATTTGTTAAAAGTAATATCAAAAAATTATGGGTTTTTAGATAAAGATAGTTGGCCTGATATTGAAATTATATACTCTGGAAAGAATGACGGGGAAATTTTCGAATATTATTGCGGTGAAGATGGTGAAATAGATTTTGATGAGGGTTTTATATTGCCTGCCGACGAAATTTCTGAGGTACTAATGGAAAATGCGAATGAAATTTATTATAATAATTATCAAAAACAAAAATATCTTATGCGAGTTTATCATCTCGAAAATGGATATGATGAAGATGTAGAATCAGACGAAGAAGATGAAGATGAATATTCAAATAACACGAATGATTTTATTATTAATTCAATTAAAATCACATTATATAAAGATTTGCACAAGGCATTACACAAAAAGAAATTTTATAATGATTTGCATAATGATTTAGTAGCCGAAGCATGGAAACCAATTAGAGTTTTAGATTGGTGTATTGATTTTCAAGAGTTGAGAGATTTGAAAAAGAGATGGGGCGTAGATTTGTTTTAAAATAATTATGTTATATAACCCAACAAATGGTTATATAACAAAAATTTATCTAAATCTTAAACTAAAAGTTATGGGAGAACCCTTAAGATCAAGTTTTTTCCATTCAACGTCTAATATGCTTAAATCAAAGTGATTTATGAGGCTCTCATATTTTCTAACTGGAATTGATGGATAATCCTTTGAGGGTATGTTTGCAAGTAGGTTTGATGGCGTAAGTTTCACAAGTTCTCCATATTTAGTGTTATTCATATATGATGACTTATTATCCACTATACTACACATAAGCCTCAAAGGCTCCTTAAACTGTATATTTATGAGGTATAATTTACCAGGATTTATAACTTCAGGAACTCCTAAACCAATCGCCAACCCCCTCGTAAGTTTAACTTTGGTGCTCTTATTTGAATAAAGATAGTCAACAGTATCAGTCACAATTATTGTTATTTTTTCCACTTCTGGATCATTAATAAAGATTGATTGAATGCCACGAAGAGAATATGTACCAGGTTGAATTATGAAACCCTTATTTTTTTCATCTAATATTGTCTGTCGGTCCTTGAAATTAATCAATCTTTTGGTTTTTAAATTGCAATCAAGGAGTTGTATCTCCCGAAGATTTTTCAGAGGCGGATCTAAATAAACCCTAGTTTCTGAATCGTACATTGTAACACTGAACATTTTTGTTTTGATTACATTAAACTCATCTTTAAATTGATCATGGTTTGAATAATCAAAACATTAACAAAACAAAAACCATGATATTAATGCTCCGCCAATCACAAAAATAATAAGATTATTTTGATGAGGAGATGTTTCTATATTACTAACTTGTTCTTCATCTTCTCCAGGTTCCTCCTTTTCATTTGATTTGAGTTTGATTGGTTGAGGATTGGTATTTAATATAACCTTTGATGTTCCCAAACTATTTGGTATTCCAACAGATTTTGTTTCAACATTTACTGAATTATTTACCCCAAAAGTCATATCTTCTGTTGCTATTTTCAGATCATTATTGTACCCAATCACACTCTCTGTATTTATAATTAAATTACTCGGCATCAGCCAAACACCAGGAGCAACAGCCAAATCAAGCCTTAATTTAGTTTCCTGTACAGATTTTTGGTAATTTTGAACGGATTTAGAAATATTATTTACTTTAACAGAACTTTCGAATAAATATTTGAATTCATTTTGCGTTTCGTTTGCTCCTCCGCCATTCCCCACAATAGAATTTCTGGTATTAACTTGTGCCCCTAATATACAATATACAAAAGCTTCAACTGATCTATTTATTCTCCCCAACCCAGCCTTTGTTAATCCATGCCCAGATTCTGCTATAAACCAAGCATATTGAAAATCAACAAAATGGTCATTTCTCATCATTGAGATTAAATCACCCTTATTTTTTCTTCCGCCATCGTCGTAAAATTTATTTTCTCTGCTTGGCCAAATATTAGCTTCTTTATCATAACCCCTTATAATTCTAACATTTTGGAATCCACCGCCCGTTTTTTGTGCAGCCGCACTCCCAGGAACGCTTCCCGGGACTGCATATCCTTCCCCGTAATCAACAAATATATCTCCAACCCCATTGTTTGTTCCTCCCTTGAATCTAAAATCAGCTAAAGGTTTTTTCCACCCCTTAAAATCTTGATTATTACTTAACCCAAATTCTGCGCATAATCTATTATAAGCATTTTTGTCGTAATGATTATTTTTAATAGAAAAAGTTTCTTCATCGGGAAATACTACTTTTAATTCCTCTAATATTCTTCTTATTGTAAAGTATATGTGAAATAAGAAAAAACTTTTAATAACTTTCGGGTAACTAAAAATATCGCTCAAACTTACTCCACATCCAGATGTTGCGCACCAAACTGCCATATTTAACTGTTGTGGCCATTGACTAATATTTGGTTTACTCAACCAAGCTCTAGCTTCTTTTCCACTAGTAAACCCCACAGTTTGATTTTTAAAAACATTTATCATTTCTGCAGTAAAACTATCTTTTTCTGAAACATATACATTTAGGCTGGTTAATAATTTTGTCACATTAAGAGCAAATCCTTCAAATTTTATCCCTGGTATTGGATATATTTGTTTTGTGAATTTCAAACTTGTGGGAAAAGAACTCACCTTTACTTTATTTTCGACTCCCAAATCTTCCCATAATAATGTTTTCATATTATTTGAAAGATCCACTGTCCAAGTTTTTCCAGAAGGATCATCCTTTGACATAATTGTTGTTCCATTAACTTTCCATTCAATATATCCCCCGAATGAATCATCCACAAATGTAAATTTTTCTGAGTTAGCTTTTGGATACCTAGTTTTGAAATCGTCCAATAACATCTTATTCTTTGTTTTCCAATTTTTCTGATCTTTAGATCTTTTAAGAATAAGATGTAAAATCAATTAAACCCCGCAAAACAATTACACCCAACTTCAGTTTTCTCATATACTAGTTTTAATGTCCTTTCCCTCCGGTAAGTTCTTTTAATAGATCTTCTCGAACTTTCTTCCTTATAATACTCATGTCGAAGTTTTTTTCTGTATCTTTTCTGAATTTTTGCCGTATTTCTTGTTTCAGTTTTTGAAACTTTTCCAATTCTGCTAAAATTATGGAAAATTCTTGATCGGATATAGCATTATCTTTCAGTGCTTTTGAGACTAAATCGCTAATGGTGTTTAATTTTGATTTTGCAATTGCAACGGTTTGTTCGTGTTTACTAACTTTACCAGAAAGACTTTTAGAGGCAAAACCAAATCCAATCGAAAAACCTCCAAAAACACCCCCAACCACACCCAAAGGCACGCCAACAACAGCACCAAAACCTGTGAGAGAAGTTCCTAATCCGCTTGCTGATAGAAGAACTGAAATAAATCCGCCAGAAACACTAATTTTTGTACATATTCCTCTTGCCCTATTATATTTTTTCCTCACTTCTTCGTAATGTTTAATTTCCTTCTCGAGATTTTGCAATACCTCGCTTGATTTTTGTAGCCTGAAATTAATCAAATTATCTCCGCTTTGTGTTTGGAAATTATTATTAGGTAATTGAGGATAAATTCCATTGTATTCGCCCATATTGTATTTTACTGAACGGTATGATGTCTTTAAATTTGTTACTTTCTCTTCTTTTTTATACTTTCCACAAAATATAGAACTACCGCCATTATCAATAACCAAGCATTTTCACCTAAAAATCCAATAACCTGGCCCGCGGTTTTGAAAAGAAAGCTAACTATTGCGCCAACCATCCCCGGTAATATTTCTCCCAGTTTTTTTCCAAGAGTTTTCAAACCATTTCCCACCCCCTTCCCCAAAGCGGACAAACCTTTTGAAAGATTAGAAACTATAACCCCAATGATTACACCCACCGCACTTAGAACAGCAAAAACTGTAAAACCATACTTTTTGAATATATACTTTAATCTCTCCCTAAGCGGTAAATTTTTAAGTATTTCATCTTTTCGGCCCTCAATATCTGATAATTGTTCTTCACTTGAAATTATTTTATTACTAAGTCTCTCTTTTAATTTATCAACCTCAGATTTTAATCGTTCATTGCTTTGTTTTAATTTTGATTCATTTGATTTACCCTTCTTATATTTGTCTATTTCTTCTTTGTATAATTTTACCTCTTCCAAAAGTTTTTCCGCTTGTATTTTTAATTCCACATTCTGTTTAACGGTTTGATCGAAAAGACTTTTATTTTCTGCTTTTTGCACCTGTTGTCTCTCAATGAATTCCCTAAGTTCTTTTTCTCTTTCCGCGTATCGTTCAATCTCCAGAGGATATACTTCTACCGCTGCTTTCAATCCTTGTAATGCATTAATAGATTCCCTCAATTCTAACTGGGAATTATTATATTTTTCCAACATGCTTTCATAATCAGCGCCCAGTTCTTTTCTCATTCCTTTTGGTAAATCTTCTACCCTAAGATTTTTATCTTTATCAAGTATGATATGCTTCTTGGCATTTTCCCTATCACTTAATCTCCCGGTTATACTTCCGTCTTCTTCAAATTCAACATTAAATGACGCATCCCTTGGATTGAAGTCTGGAAAATAACGTCTTAGGTATTGCCCCGCTTCTACCCTTCTATCATAATCCTCATCGCCTAAATTAATTCTTTCAGATGGAATATCCCATTCTTCTCGTCTTCTTCCTTCATCCTCATCATAACCGGGGTATTCTATGCGGCTTGTAGATGTGTTTGGGGTTTGAAAAGTTGTATCATCCCAATCATAATCATCATCAGTTTCTTTTGGAAAATCTTCCATTGGTATTTCTTCCGCCATGATTTTTTACTCA
The DNA here is from genome assembly GCA_949710005.1 of Ricordea florida. Taxonomy (NCBI): domain Eukaryota; kingdom Metazoa; phylum Cnidaria; class Anthozoa; order Corallimorpharia; family Ricordeidae; genus Ricordea; species Ricordea florida. The sequence goes on along the minus strand of OX453283.1, from coordinate 2,418,155 downwards.
TCAGTATGAAATCTTTAGACCCCTTAGAACTGAAGAAAAATTGATATTTTAAAAGATAAAAGGATTATATAAAAAAATGGACGAAAATATAGCAAAAAGACTTTTATGGGGATCTATACTTAAAGATTTTGATGAGGAAGAAGGGGAAAAAAGAAAAAAATTTGGCTTATTATATGATTTAGCTGTTGGAACAAAAGATAATAAAGAAAAAGAAGAAAAACTAAATTTTTTATTTAATTTGGTTAAGAATATTGATGATTTTGAAGAAAAAGAAAAAAATGTGGTAAAAATTATGATAACTGAGGAATTATATTGTATACGAATACTTTAATTATGTTATATAACTTATTCTAATTTCTGAATTACAGGTTACATAACATTATAATACTTTACTTATTGTGTATCCTAAACCCATCATCCCCGCCCCGACATATAACATTTCCCCATTCTTTTGTTCATTGGTTGGTTTATAATAATCAGAGAATTTTGGTTCAGTCATTTGCCCGTACAATTCAAAAGCCTGATTTGTAGTCGAAATATTTTTTGATGCCTGATATTTTTCATCTTTTTTCTTCATTTTCCAATCAAGCATTTTTTGTCTTTTTTCCTGATATGCTTCGTAATCTCTTTGATATTTTTCCATTGCTTTGTCGTGTCGTATTTTTTCTGTATCCACATTGCGCCCTGATAAATATTTTGCAAGATAATTTCCCCCAGTAAATGCCGTTGCATTTAATATAGCTCCACCAATCATCATTCCTATTGATGCTAATGCCATTTTATTTTGGTAAAATCTTTTGTTCCTCTAAATATGTTTTTAGATACATACTTCCGGATAATACTGCAACCCATTTTGCGTAATTTGTAATACTCGAGGATGGATCACTCAAAAATGATTCTTTCATTACCTTTTTAGCCACATAACCAACCCCAGCTCCTAATCCGATAAGTACAGCTGAATCAGTTACAGTTTTCACAAGTTTGTTTTCAGTTGACATAATTTTTACTGTATCATTGAGAAACTTTTAAATGACTTTATTCCATTCCTAAAGATTTTGAGGTCAATGGAATTTTTGCTGGTTGGGGTATTTGTGGTACTTGTGATAAATCAGCTATCCTACTGGAATATCGGACGAAGCCCTCCCCGGCTTTTTCTCGATATCTCATAAAAAGATCAAATGCTGTAAACCCCAATCCAACAACAGATAAAACAGTAGTAAAAGATAACTCCGGAAGCCACGATTTCGCTTCACTAAATGTATTTTCATTTGCTCCGCGGCCCGCTGGGGCTGGCTCTTCTTCTCGTTTCATCTCCCTAGCTAATGCTTCTTTTGCTTTTTTATTATATTCTGCTAATTTCTTACCAGCTGCAACTTTTTTAGGATCTTTCTCCCTCTTTTTAGTATCTTTATTTCCAGGCGCTGGGTCGGTGGTAATTTGCTCAGTATTTTTTACTTCTACTTCAGTTTGTTCAGACATTGTTATTTAGATGCTATAAATAAGTTTTTAGATCTGTTTAATATACTGTATCAACACCTTCAGCAGATTGCTTAGTTTCCTGACCAGTTGTGCTACCATTTACTGGTTCTTCTCTTGAAAATTGTTGATTTTTGTTGAATTTTATGTGTTTAGCTACTTGAAATAGTCCGCTAGCAAGTGCTGCCAGCCTTCCTGCTTTCAATGCCAAGAGTCCTACAATGTTTGTTAGTTCGCGATTTACCAAATCATCATTCTTCAGATCTTTGCAAAGAGATTCTATATCATCGACGGGAACCAAATAAGAAATAAGTTTTGAAACTAATTGAAGGGATGAATCTACTAATCCCCCGTTAATTTTCTTACCCATCACCGCTTGATATCTATTAAAATACTTTTCAACATCTTTTGCAGATAATTTCTTTATATCACCCAAACTCATTTCGGTCCCCAAATATTCTTTTGTTGTTCCCAAGGCTGCGAGAATGGCAAGTGATTCTTGTTTTATTTCAAGATCCTCATTATCTTTTACCGTTTCCTCATTAGGTTGGTCGGTATTTTCTTTAATATAATCTTCTACGTTTGTCATATTTGTTAAATCACTTCGGGAATCTCTAAATAGCAATTAAATGGATATCGCAAACTCAAACACAACCTAGAATATTTTTCAGTTTTCAGGAGTTGTACAAACTTTTTACCCAATTCATAATCCAAATCACCTCCGTAATCCTCGAAAAACATTTTCATACCTTTCTGGGAAGGATTATGAAAAGTAACAACGCAGGCTACATTTTCGCGGAATGGTTTTGCTATCGAAGTTAATTGCTGGGTTAGAACCCAAACCGATAAACCATGATGCCTACCGGAGAATGCTAAATCTATAAATTTATTGGATCTTTTCTTCAGATCGGAGGAAACCGCGCAATCATCTAGAATTATTAATGTATTCGTACCAGAGAATAAAGTTTGGCAATCATTTAATAACTCATTAATCTCATCCGAATTACTTGCGTCCGGCGATAATACATAAAAATGTTCATCTCCTCGAGCAAAATTATGATAAGTTTTATTTTTAGAATAGGTTGGGCAAATTAACACAATATATTCAAAAACTTTTCGGAATGGTCCGCGGAGCTGTTCAATTAAATACTTTGTTTTTCCGCAATTTGTGGGTCCTGTTATTATACAGTGGAATGGGATTTTATCTCGTAAATCTTCCATGATTTTTGTATCATAACATTATGTTTTTAGATTCTCAGTACTTAATTGATCTCAAACTTGAATTCATAATCTCCATCATTGCATCTGCTACTACAAACATATGACAAGTTACGGTTCCAGATCCGCTCTGTTTTCGTTTAATTTCTATTTTTACACCATCGTGCGTATTATTTAGAGCAAGCCCACCGCCATGAATACCATTATCTGGATGGGTTCTAGTATCAACCCAAAGAGCAAACTTATCCGCGTAAAATTCTTTTTCTTTCAATGAAATTTGTAAACCATCACCCCGGTGAAATCTTTTTTTCACGGATTCCCAAAGATCGGACGGAATCATTCCCCTAGAGTATATTCTATTTGGAACTCCGTCAACATCAATTTCAACGGAAGATATGCCTGGATTATAAAAATTTTCAGAATCCCTTGCTCCTGCAGCTTGAGGCATTAAAAACAAAAACAATATTCCGGTCATTGATCTTCTCGGTAAATTAATATGCTGATTAATAACGCCATCCCCACCAATGGAAAATGTAAAAGTTTTGTGCAGGGTAATATTTTCATAAAAGAATCCTTTGCCGACTTGATAGGCTGCTTGGGCCTCTCGGGCTAAGTATTCACTAGAAATTGAAGAATATTCTAACTCTAAGTTTTTGATCGAATATGATGGTGCTTTGGTTGTATCAGAATAAATAAGAATATTATTGACTGGTGCAAGTGTGATCTCAAATATTAGATGGTTTTCAAGAGCTTTGGGGTAAAATACTCCGTGGTCATTTAGAATGGGGTGATTTAATGGTATTCTGTACTTTGAACCATGAACATTGGCGAGGGCAACTTCTTTTACGTCTTGTGTTTTCATATCTCCAGCTTTTGTTCTAAGTTTTCTAATATTTAACGAAGAAATACCTTGTTTTAATCTATCTTCGCGCTCTTCTTCAGTTAAGAATAAATCATGATAGGTTTGAAATAAATCATATCCTTGAGTATCTTGCAATGTTTCTCCTCCAAAAAGAACTTTCAGTCTGGTTACAAGATTACGGCCCACATTATTCACAACTGTGTTATTAGCATGACCCTCAACATCTAAATCAAATAGAAGGGATACACTCCCAGGAACAATCACCAAATTCTCTGCGAGTTTTGGAATATTTATATATAATGTTTCTCCCGGGCTGGCTGTGGATGGATTAAGAGTAATTCGATTTAGGGTTGATTCTGCTTTCAAACCAAATGGTTCTTTTGGAATTCTGTTTGGGTTAATTTTTTCAGACGTCATTGTAATTTATAAGATACTTTGGTTAACCTTTAAACCTGTGTTGTTCTATTTTCTAACTTGGAAATATGTTTTAATAAACCCTCTCTTGCCTCAGGAATTAAAATCATAATATTAAAAATTTGGTCGCCATCTTCCATATATAGAATTTTTTTTCTAATAATTTTTTTCATAATGTTGATTTGGTATTCGGTAAATTTTATTTCTTCTTCCTCCTCAACCATTTGATTTATAAGATACTTGTTTATTTTTAAATGAGCAACGAAAATATTCTCTCAAAAATATATTATTCGGCTGAAGGGTATTGGAAAGGATATTCCGCAATTCCTAAATTAGCTGAGAAAGCTAAAGTAAGTGAAAATGAAGCAAAACAATGGTTGGAGAAACAAGCAATATGGCAAATCTATCTACTGGCCCCAAAGTATATACCTAGACCTCATTGGAATTTGGATAAACCAAATCAGATTCACCAAGCAGATTTATTATTTTTGCCGCATGATAGAGTTGGAAGAAAAACATATAAATATGCGTTAGTTGTGGTTGATATCGCCTCGAGATATAAAGATGCTGAGCCATTAACCTCAAAAGAAAGTCGAGAGATATCAGAAGCTTTTATGAAAATATATTCTAGAAGATTGAAATACCCAAAAACATTAATGGTTGATCCTGGGAAAGAATTTATGGGAGAAGTTAGTAAACTCATGAATTACCATAATGTGAAAATACGGAGAAGTGAAGCCGGTAATCATAGAGCTCAAGCGTTTGTGGAAAACGCAAACAGAGTATTAGGCGAAAAATTATTTAGCTATCAATATGCGCAAGAAATGATTAGTGATTCCCGATCAAGGGTATGGGTGAAAAGATTACCAGCTATTCTAAAAACTTTGAATAATACAAAAACGAGAATAACCGGCAAAGAGCCTGATGATGCTATAAAACTGAAAGAGGTTGATATTAAACCCAAAAATTATCAGCGGGTTGTTGGGCTTGATGAAGTTAGATTGCCGCCAGTGGTTAAAGTTAGATATCTATTATTTCCCGGTGAACTTGAAGGAGGAGAACGAAGAAGGGCAACGGATCCTATTTGGAGTCTCAAAGTTTATGATATTTCAAAAAGTATGATTACTCCTAATCAGCCTGTTTTATATTATTTAACTGATGGACCTAGACGAGGTTTTGTAAGGGAAGAATTACAAGTTATACCTTATGATACACAATTACCACCTGATTCTGTTTTAGTGAGATAATGCCCATATGGTAGAGTATGTTTTCCATCTTTACAAATTATTCTCTTATCATCATCAGCTGATAGTGCAACTTTATTAACAGTTTCAGTATAAACAAAATGTTTGTAACTTCTTATTACTTGCATCTCCCTCATCTGCTTTACTTTACTATCCAAACATTCCTTGTAATCATTAAAGCTTATTGTCTTTTTTACTACTGATGACTTTACCCCCTTGTCCTTTTTTATCTCTTCACCCCCATCCAACCTGTACGAGTAAAGCTTAGCTCGTAGGCCAACAAATTCAGTAATAATTTTTCCACCAGCCTCATCTTTAAACTTACCAATTACTTTTTTGTTTTTATCAGTCCAAATACCCGATCCATGTTTTTTAGGAAAATTACTTGTATCAAACCTTTCCATCACATCTGGGGCAATATCCTTATAGAAATCCTCGGTTTCTATATCATATACAAGACTATCTGTATCTGTCATAAGTAATTTAGATTTTTCACCATACTTTGGTTTAATATAATTATAATGAAAATCATACATCATTGCTTTACTTATATCTAAAATACACATTCCTAAGTAAATAGGTTTGTTGTATTTTATATGTGTTTTATTCATATGTACCGCCATAAGATTTTCAGAAAAAATAGTTCTTCGATTATAGTTAGCTTTTGATATTAATTTTCTTGCTTCTTTCTCATTATTAACCAATCTTATATCAACCCTTTTTCTAAGATTTTCCATTGTTTTACCAAATACAGAGTTGTTCATAAGTTTGAAGAAATCTTTTTCAAAATCATTCTTTGCTTCCGCCCTGAGTTTGGTATTCAAATCTATGTAAGATTTTAACCATTTTGACTCTTCAAATTTAATTCCTCTATGAATCTTTGTTACTTCTAATCCTAGACTTTCATAAAGTTTTAATGTTTCATGATGAACAACATAATTTTTCTTATTGTTAAGATTTGGTATTAGTTTCTCAACCCTATTTACCTTAATTCTTTCCGGAGCAAGCGGATAATCACTATGTAAATCATGAAGATGCCGCGGATATTCTAAATCAACCTCTACTATACATGGAATATTTCTCCAATTTGTTTTCTCATTTTTACTCATCCATTTTAATCCATGAGTTGGTAATGATTCACTCATTGCCCCGCCATATAAATTGTTTGCGTCGAGATATTCTATGTAATTTGCTACCATTTTTGGATCATATTCTTTCATGTATTTGTTATTAGCTTTAGCATATCTGTTTGATATCTGAGATATACCCCCTCTAACACCTTTCTCAATCATAATTAGCATATCAATGTCATTTATCATCTCTAATTGAACCTTAGTTTTTTTCAACATTGCGTCCCAAGCAAGCCCTGGCGCTGTATAATACCAAGCAGGATCTAATCTATAGGTATTTTGACAAACATCTCTAAAGTTTTCAAATACATCAGCTAATAATAACACATCAGACTTGAGATATAGATTAAGGTAATCCCGCATTGTTTTCATATTAAATGTTTCCCACACCTTTTTAGCATGTTCATAATCTTCATCTGAAATATCTTCGTCTCTAAGTTTTGAGTAAAACTCTTTCTTCGGTGGAAGTTGGGTTTCGTTTAATTTATCAAAATCATCAAGCCAATCATATGGGAATACTCCCTTTCTCATTAATAACTTTAATTCTTCGCCTTCAAAATACTTTGTAGTTTCATGTAGGTTTTTATCAACCGGATTAAGACACCTCCCTTTTATTTCACCTTTACAAACACCACACTTTCCGCATTTAGTAAGATTGCCGGACAAATTATCAAGGCTGGATGGCATAAATTTTAATGAATCTATGAACCTGATATCCCTGATAACATCTTTCATCTCCCCGCTTTTTTTATCTTTGAAGGTGTCAACCACAATCTCTTTTGAGAAAGAAATATACTTTTCCTCGTTATTAGGTATAAGTTTTATTTTACCTTCTGTTTTTGCAAGATTATTAATAAATAGATGGGAATCATACCCCGAAAGATTGTGAATTATAACGGGGAAGAATTTTGGGATCTTATAATTTAAATTGCATTCCTTATGTGCTGCACCTCTGTACTTTCCTGTAAGATGGCAATGATCTATTACCTTATCTTTATCCAATTCTTTCTCACAGATATGGCAATGAGTTGCGTTTTCATAGTTTATTTTTTCATCTTCAGTCATATTCTTCTTATTAAACTTTTTGAATCTTTTTACATTATAACTAATGCATTTTTTATAAATTTCCTTAAATTCTTTCTCTAGATATTCCACAAATTTCTGTGCAACATCATCTTCGGGTGATTCGGCAGTATATCTATAAAATCGGGATTTGCATATTTTTTCATTAAAACTCTTAATATAACATCCGAACGCAACCGGTTTGTGGGTCTGATATTTATTAGTGTAACTCTTATTTTTATCAAGCAGCCCCATTTGTTTTATTTTATTCAAAACACACTCAAAGTCGGCGAATGCTACAAAAGGTACTCTCATTTTTTTCACAAAATTTCTAAAAGAAAGAAAACATGGGCTGCCATCTTCATTTTTTAGCATATCAATCCTTACTTCATTGTACAAAAAACAATATCCTTCATGATTTTCTAATGATCTTTTTAAGTGAAAAGGACTCAAACAATTATCACAAAAATACAACTTACATTTACGTTTAGTAACTTGTCTGCATATAAGTGCGCTAATATTCTTTATTAAAACGAAGTGTTTCTTTGGTTCTTCATCTTCTGTTTCTTCTGTTAATAAAAGTAATCTGATTAATTTAAATCCTCGTTTACTACTTCTTTTTATAGGATATACCCCTATTTTCTCATCATATCCATATATAGCAATATCATAATCATTTTGGTTTTCAAAATTAACAATATCTTGAATTGTACTCGGGAAATTAATTCCATCCCAATTAAAATTCTTTGATTGTTCTTTCAATTCTTTAGTTATTCTTTGTGGATTTTTATCAGTTGGATAAACTGCACGTGATACGCACCACTTGAAACATTCATCATCATTATAATTCTGTGGATTAATAATCGCATTCCTGTTTAACAATTCTTTTGGTAACGGAATATAAGATCCGCCTAAAAGTGGGACAAAACGATCAATGAAAATGTCAAAAAATAGTACTCGGTCGAATATCCAACCAGACCCATTATATTTAAAATTTTCAAATAATACAAGTTGTTCATTTGTTAATCTATCAAATAATTCAGATAAATCTGTTGCCTCGAGAACAATTTCTGATTTTTCAGAAGGAAAGTTAACATCACAGTATTCATATATGTCTAATTCTTCAAATAATTTTATTTTGAATCTACATGTAAATATAAATTTAGTCTTTAATGATTTTTTCAATTCAACTCTCTTTCTAATTAAATCCATAACTTTTGGTTTTATTTTATGTAAGAATGCCTTTTCATCATTCCTTTTATTTCCTTCAATCCTATAGCTTATATAATTACCATTAATGGCTGATTCATATTCCCTTGGTGTAAAATCTTCCACATTCTCATTTCTTTTTGTTTTTGGTTTTGCTCCCTCCTTCTCATAATCTCTTTTTGGCGGTTTTATTTCTTTGGGCTTATTTACTTTTTTATATCTTTCTATGAATTTTTTAGCTAATTCTTCTGTTTTATTTTTTACCTTTTTAGGAATATATGGTTTCACAAAATTCCAAAACTTATTTAATACATTTCCCAAAAAAGGAGTTTGTTTTGTTTTTGTTTTAGGTTGTGAAGGTCTTTTTGGTTTAGATTTATTAATATTTATTCTGGGCTGGTTTGGTGGGGGAGTGCCCGGAGGAGTTCCCGGCCTAATTATTTCTGGCGACCCGGGTGGTGTTCCGGGAATTGGCGGGGGAATAGTTAAAGGCGGTAAATTTGGTTGTCTTCTTATCCTAATTGGTGGCGTGTTAGTATTCGGAATTGGAAGAGGTAAATTTGGTTGATTTCTTGGTCTCATTGGTGTATTACGTAGCTCACCAACAATTCCAGCAATATTATCAACTATTTCACGAATATTATTAGTTATTTCGGGTATATTAACCAATGCTCCAATAAGTTCAGCTTTATTAAACGCCGATCGTCCACGAATATTATACCATCTAACTAAAGATTTTAGTTGCGGTACATTTAATCTTCGTAATTCTTGTTCCATTTTGTGTAATGATTCTTCTTTTTAAATAGGTATTTTATTTCTTTTGAAAATCATTTTTTTCGAATGTGCCAGATCCTCATCATCAAATTTTATGAGGGGTTTCACATAGGCTTAGTATCAGTTTCATAAAATGTGCCGGATCCCCGCCTTCACCAATTTCAAATAGTTTTTGTGCCAGCTTTGTATCATTAACAGAAACTTAACAATTTCGCAGAGGGGTACCCACCCGCTTGTCCGAGACTTTGCATTGACTTTGCCTCTGGGGGGGGGGGGGGCGGAGTCGCCCTCCGCTCGCGCAGCTCGCTCCGCCTGTCGGCTCATCTTGGCTACGGGGGCTTGGCTGAGACTTTGCACAGGCTTGGTATGATATGTAAGGAGGCTTTGGCATATTTTCATTACGATTTCATACACAGATCATCAAATTGTGCTAGCACCGCGCTTAGTAATGAAATCGTAATGAAATCGTAATGAAAATGTGCCAGAACCCCCTTAACATATCATCACCAACTTATTCTAAAAATAAAACATATCATAATTTCGCTCGTGGGGACAAGAGATTCTTTGTATTATCACCAGATGCAAGTAATGTAGATGAGATTAATGAATTGTTAAATGATTGCCAAACTTTATTCTCTGGAACAAAAACATTAATAATTTTAGATGATTGCGCTGTATCCAATGATCTGAAGAAAAGATCTAATAAGTTTATAGATTTAGCATTCTCCGGAAGGCATCACGGATTATCAATGTGGGTTCTAACCCAGCAATTAACATCAATAGCAAAACCATTTCGGGAAAATGTAGCCTGCGTTGTTACTTTTCATAATCCATCGCAGAAAGGTATGAAAATGTTTTTTGAAGATTATGGTGGTGATTTGGATTATGAATTAGGTAAAAAGTTTGTACAACTCCTGAAAACCGAAAAATATTCTAGACTATGTTTATCTTTGCGTTATCCATTTAATTGCTATTTAGAGATTCCCGAAGTGATTTAACAAAGATGACAAGCGTTGAAGATTACATTGAAGAGGTAAAAGATGACCGGCCGCAGGGAAAAGATAATGAAATTGAAGTTAAACAAGAATCATTAGCCATTCTCGCAACCTTGGGAACAACAAAGGAATATTTGGGGGTTGATATGAGCCTGGGTGATGTAAAAAAATTTCAGTACGCGATATTGAAAAATATTTTAATCGTTATCAAGCGGTAATGGGTAAGAAAATTAGTGGCGGGGTGGTTGATTCATCCCTTCAATTAATTTCTAAAATTATTTCTTACATGGTTCCTGTGGATGATATTGATGCTCTTTGTAATGATTTGAAGAATGATGATTTAGTTAATCGTGAACTAACAAACATTGTTGGACTATTAGCATTAAAAGCAGGAAGGCTGGCTGCACTTGCTAGCGGGTTATTTCAGGTTGCTAAACACGTTAAATTCAACAAAAATCAACAAGTTACAAGTGAAAAATCAGGCAATTCTAACATAACTGAGCAAGATACTAAGCAAAATTATGAAGGTGTTGATACTGTAAACTAAACAGATCTAAAAACTTATTTTAGCATATAAATAACAATGTCTGAACAATCTGAAGTAGAAGTTGAGCAAATTACGGCAGATCCCAAACCTGAAAATAAAGATACTAAAAAGAAAGAGAAAGATCCCAAAAAAGTCGCAGCTGGTAAAAAATTAGCTGAATATAATAAAAAAGCAAAAGAAGCATTAGCTAGGGAGATGAAACGAGAAGAGACCCTACGAGCTGCGGAGCAAAATGAAAATACATATAGTGAATCAAATCACCGCGAAGCGAAATCATGGCTACCAGAGTTATCTTTTACTACTGTTTTATCCGTTGTTGGATTAGGGTTTACAGCATTTGATCTTTTTATGAGATATCGGGAAAAAGCTAGAGATGAATATAAAAAAAGGATACCTGATTTATCAATACAACCTCCCATAAAGATTCATAATCCACAACCACAACCGATAGATAGACCAAAAATTGGAATGATGTAATTATAAATTATTTTTTACTACATAAAGATATCTAAAGATTTCTTAATGATGTAGTAAAAAATGTCAAGCGAAAACAAACTTGTGAAAACTGTAACTGATTCAGCGGTACTTATCGGATTAGGGGCTGGAGTTGGGTATGTAGCTAAAAAGATGATGAAAGAATCATTTTTGAATGACCCATCCTCAAGTATTACAAATTATGCAAAATGGGTTGCTGTATTATCCGGAAGTATGTATCTAAAAACTTATTTAGAGGATCAAAAGATTTTACCAAAATAATTAAATATGGCAGCAATAGCGATGATGATTGGTGGGGCTATATTGAATGCAACAGCATTTGTTGGCGGAAATTATCTTGCAAAAAGTCTTTCAGGACATAATGTGGATGCGGAAAAAATACGACACGATAAAGCATTAGAAAAATATCAAAAAGATTACGCTGAATATCAGGAAAAAAGGCAGAAACTAATTGATTGGAAAATGCAACAAAAAGATGAAAAATATCAAGCATCAAAAAATATTTCGACTACAAATCAAGCTTTTGAATTGTATAGTCAAATACACGAGCCAAAATTCTCTGATTATTACAAACCAAGCGATGAACAAAAAACAGGAGAAATGGTATATGTTGGAGCTGGAATGTTAGGTTTAGGTTACGCGGTCAGTAAATTATTTTAAATTATTATTTGTTATGTAACCAGTAATTTGGTTATATAACACAAGTATATTTATTATTGGGTTTACATGAGACTCCCATCATCAGAATCTTCATCCATTTCTTCAGCAGCAGATTTACTATCTGAAATAGTTAAACATCTAAGTTTAGTTAATCTTTTCATTTCTTTGTTTGGTTCTATAACTGCTTCATAAAGTTTTACTTGAAGCGCAATACAAGAACCAATAAATATTGATTCAATTTTTATTACACTTTCTTCAACGCGACAACCTTTATTTAATAATTTTAATGGATCAATCAACTTATCATTTTTAGAGTTATAAAACTTAGTTAAAATTTGGTCTTGTTTTTTATCCCAAATTAATTTTGCATATAAAGTTGGACCTCTATCTGGAACTCTAGCCATTGAAGATTTTTCCAACTTCCAATAGAGAGGATTTAAACCTCCTTTTTGTTTTTCAAGCTCATTTCTTTCCAACTCAAATTTGCCAATTTTTGCTCTATTAATAATCAAATGATCAATGCAATTGTCAACTATTTCATTGAATAAATCAATCCATTTTTCTTCTTCGGGTGTTGGACTGCTTCCACTCCATAAACATAATGGAAACACATATCCTGAAATTACACCTGTTTGTTGATTTGTGTTTGTAGAAACACCAAAAGAATATAAATTACCGGTTGGAATAACAAGCTCTCCTTCTGTTCCATCATCATTTTTTGTAAAAATTTTAATTCTTTTAAACTCAACCTTTGGTTTACTTCCAGGAATTTCACCAACAATTGGTTTAGAAAAGACCATGCTTACTTTAGGAATATAACTATTAACATCTATTAATTGTGTAGTTTCGTTCATCATTTTATTTTTATAACTATTTTTTAATTTTTAAATCAAAAATTTACTTTTATTTTTCAACTCTAAGCGATCTAAAGATTTCTTACTGATGAGTAAAAAAATCATGGCAGAAGATATACCATTAGAAGATTTGTCAAAAGGAACTGATGATGATGATGATGGGGATGGCACATTTTATCAAAGCCCAAACACATCCACTTCCATTCCACCTTACCCTGATGATTATGGGGTGGCAGAAAATTCATTTGGTGGGGGTGAAACTGATCCATTGTTGGATATGGAAAATGAAAAAGATAAAGTGTGGGGGGATATTTTAAGTAAAATTCCAAATGCTAAACCTACTTTTCTTTTCAAATATAATGAGTGGGGTAAAATCGTAGTAGCAATTCCTAGAAAACCAGGAGTAAAAGAAACGTGGCATGAATTATTCGACGCAAATGATGATATTAATAAAAAACTCCCTGCTACCATATTGAAATCTCTAGGTAAAAAAGCAGAAGAAGTTGTGCAAGCCAATGATGATCTTTTATCACAATTGAATGAACAAAATGAAGAAATTAGGGATTTGCGTAATGCATTAGATGGTTTAAGAGCAGTAGCGGAAACAAGCCAATTCGAAATAGATCGATATGTTTCAATTGAAAAAGAGTTGAGAGGTATGATTGAACGACATCAAACCACAATCGCTGAAAAAGATAGTTATTTAGAAACTGCAGTTAGAGAGAAGATTGATGTAAAACTATATGCAGAAACTTTACTTAATGATTTGAAAGAAAACAAAGCCGAGAATGATAAGAACAAGAAAGATTTGGTTAGCTTGAAAAAGATTGAACAAAGTCGAGATAGGTTGGTGAAAAGGGTTAAAACGTATGAAGAACTATCTAGAAAACAGTTAATATTAAACGAAGATCAAATGGCTGATATCGGGAGAAAAAATGATGAAATACTTAAAAATATGCCTCTTCGCGATCGTGTTAAGTTTATCTTCAAAAAGTATGGTTTTACAGTTTTTGCTGTTATGAGTGCTGTAGGCGTCATCATTGGGGTTATAGTTTCTAATCTTTCAAAGGGTTTATCAACATTAGGAAGAGGTGTAGGGAATGGTTTGAAAACTCTTGGTAAAAAACTGGGTGAAATATTACCGGGAATGGTTGGCGCAATAGTTAGCTTTCTATTCAAAACAGCCGGTCAAGTTATTGGATTTTTAGGTGAGAATGCTTGGCTTTTGTTAATGGGTGTGGTTCTATATTTTGTGGAAAGTATAAAAAAGAAGAGAAAGTAGATCTAAAGATAACATGTTGAGTAGTAAAATACAATATGGATGAATACAATAGAATTTACCCTGTATTACCTAATAATCCAGATCCTATTAATTTCAGACTACAAAAATCAAGCGAAGTATTACAAAATCTTGAGAAAGAAATTAAACATTACGAAGAAGTAAGGAAAAAATATAATAGGGCGAGAGGAATATGTACAAAAATTAGTGTTTCTGGTGGTTTGATTTCAGTTATTCTATCAGCAAGCGGTTTAGGAACTTCTCTCACGGGTTTTGGTGCTATTGTTGGTGTGCCTTTGGGAGTTATAGGTGGTTTTTTTGGTGGGTTGTCGGTTGGATTTGGTTTTGCTTCTAAAAGACTTTCTGGTAAAGTTAGTAAACACGAACAAACCGCTGCAATTGCAAAATCAAAATTAAACACAATTAACGATTTAGTTTCAAAAGCCTTGAAAGATAATGCTATATCCGATCAAGAATTTTCTATAATTTTAGCAGAGTTGGAAAAGTTTCAAAAACTAAAACAAGAAATACGACAAAAATTTAGGAAAGACTCAGAAAAAAACTTCGACATGTCAATTATAAGGAAGAAAGTTCGCGAAGATCTATTAAAAGAACTTACCGGAGGGAAAGGACATTAAAACTTGTATATGAGAAAACTGAAGTTGGTTGCAATTGTTTTGCAGGAATTAATTAACATTTTATTCTCGATCTAAAGATCAAGTAAACATAAGAATAAAATGCTTTTAAATGATTTCAAAAATCGTTATCCAAACGCTAATCTTGATAAATTTACATTTATTAATGATTCATTTGGTGGATATATTAAATGGAAAGTTAATGGAACAACAATTATGTCTTATGATGATCCTTCTGGAAAAACATGGACTGATGATCTTCCTACTAATTTGAAAACATTATTATGGAAAGATTTAGGGTTAGAAAATAGTTCCTTTCCAGAAAGTTTATCATCTACAAACAAAACATATCCAATACCTGGTATTAAATTCGATGAATCTGCAAAAAATGTAACAAAAATGTTAACTATTTTAGATATATATGTTTCAGATAAAGATAACTTCATTTCTCCCATGAAAAATGTATTTAAAAATCAGACTGTAGGACTTACTAGTGGTAAAGAAGCTAGAGCTTGGTTGAATAAACCAAATATTAATCACTGGCCTCAGCAATTAAACATGGCGGTTTGGTTTGCAACATCAGGATGCGGTGTAAGTTTAAATGATAGTTTAAATTACCCAAAAGTTATTAGAAGTTTTTTTATATTTCACATTTACTTTACAATAAGAAGAATATTATATGAATTATCTGTACCATTACCCGGCGAACAAACTTTTTCTTTAAAAAATAATCCATACAACAAAAATGCTTATAATCGTTTATGCGCAGAATTTGGCTTAAGCAATAATCAAGATTATAGAGGATTAAATAAACCTTTGGCTGATTTTAGATGGAAAGGGGGTGCAAATCACGGTGTTGGAGATGTATTCATTGATTATGGAAAAGGATACATAGATCCCGGAAAAGTTCCTGGAAGCTCTAGTGGGCAAGCAATAGGTGGTGGAAATCAAGATGTCAGAATTATAAGGAGCTACGATCCTGATGCAAATATTTGGCCAAGCAGCGCAAATAGATTTTCCGATGATGGGGGTAAAAAAATAGATGGGAATTTAATATCTATGCTTCGAAATGATTACTTTGTTGATTTTCAATATTCATGGTTTATACCAGAATATGGATATGGATTAACAAATGCTGGATTAGGAAGAATAAATAGATCGGTTGAAGCTTTTGTTTATTGCGTTTTGGGGGCCCAAGTTAATACTAGGAATTCAATTATTGGTAATGGGGGAAGAGCATTTGAAACTCAGCAAGAATTTATAGATTTATTTGAAAGCTCTGTGATTGAAAATGATATCGCAAATTCAAATCAAAGATATCAAATGGCAGTTCAAGAATCAAAAGTACGGCTTGATTTGGCTATAGCCCCTGATGTTTTATTGATGCCAAGCAATTTAATTATAAATACAGAAAGCGTTATTGGATACAATAATAATCTGAAAATAGCAACAGAAGATATGAAATTTGGGGTAAATAATTCATTAAACATTGAAACAAAAAATGTTGGAATAACTCATAGTTTAGGAACATCAAAGGTTTTATTAAATACTAATCCTCAACCAAGGAAAAATATAAATCCTAAATTAAAAAATAGCGATGAAGTTAGTAATATAGAAACATCTTCTCATCAAAATACTCTTATTGTTTTAATATTTGGTGGAGGATTATTATCTTGGTTTTTATTTCGATAAAAATTAATCTAAACATATACCTTCTAAATGAAAAATGTTTAGCATTACAATGTATAATTCAGAAACTAGGGTTTATTTAGACCCTCCAATGAAATACGTTAGTGAATTACAACTTTTAGATTGTAACATTAAAACAAAAAGACTAATAACTTTAAAGAATCAAGAAAAAATAACTGATGAACAAGATAAACCTTTAGTAATATTTAATCCAGGAACATATTCCATAAATGATATAAAAATATTAATTGAGCTCAGCGAAAAGGGTAAAAATATAACAATGATTATCGGAGATAATTTTGCTTACATAATCAACAATAAACCAATTAACATTAAATTTAGCCAGGGTTTGCAAAATTCTTTAGGGCTACCAGAGGTTTTATTTAAAATAACTCAAATAGATATAACTATAAAAGAACCTTTGAGACTTTTATGCAGCATAGTTGATAATAGAATGTCATACACGAATAAAGGTAAAAATGGAGGCCTTGTAAAAATACAACCATCCCAATTGCTAGCAAACATTCCATCAAAAGATTATCCATCTATTCCAATTAGAAAATATGATAACATGATTAATCACTTTGATTTAACCATTTTAGACTCTGATTGGAAAACGTTTGATCTAAAAGGAGAATCTGTAACTTTTAGTTTAAGATTTAAATAAATTTTTGTTATGTAACCATTTATTGGGTTATATAACATAACTTTTATCAATCTTCTTCACCAAATACCTCTTCTTCCAAAAACTTTAACTCTTCAAAATCAATACACCAATCTAAATACCTATTTGGATGCCATGCTATAGGTATTAATTCATCATACAAATCTTTATAGAATTTCTCTTTATGTTCTAACTTATATTTATCTATTCT